>RJWM01005744.1:0-89408 GCA_004363535.1 Dasyprocta punctata
GTGCCTTATTATTATTCCAGAAATGGTCAAGGGGAAAAGGAGCAATAGAAAATAATCTCAGCACCTAATAGGAATACCACTCTGGGGAATAGGTAAAGGTTAATTTTAAATGTGCTTCCCAATTGAAAATTAAATGTACCTGCTTCAAAATTCATAAGAGCTGAGTTTGCAGACTGAATCCAGAAAGGACTAACTGAAGACTGGGGCATACTGCATTGTTGTTTTTTTTTTTTTTTTTTTTTTTAAAGAGAGTACACCTTCATTATTGCTTAATGTCATACAGGTTTAGTTCATTAAAATTTCTTAGTCCATTTAAAGCCCTGATTTTCCTATATCCATGAAAAATGCCAGTTCACACAGCACTCAGTTTTCAAAAACCCTAAGTCATATTCTTTCAACATTCACTTTATTGCCTGTCTGCTCAGCCTGCCTGGTAAACTTAAGGGACATGAGAAATTGTCTAAGTTCTTAGAACTTTGCCTGAAGTATCTTTTCAGTATATTTTATTACCCTATGAGAGGCTAGGTGGTGACATTATAAGAAAGGTAGTAGGTTACAAAACAGATTTCAAGTGCTTCTTAGTAACAGTTGGTTGATGGATTTGGACCAGACATTTAACTTTTCTGGGCCTTGTTACTATATAATTCAAAAAATGTTTGTCCTGATCAGTTCTTAACTTGGGGTACCCCATAATATGTGGGGTACTTATAAAAGACCCAGGGCCAAAAATACCACAGACTTATAAAATGAGCTTAATGGGGGTGGGCAAGTCATGTGGATTACAAGACTTCAAGAAGACGCCAATGAACACCTTTAACTACGAATCAGTGGGTCCTTTCAGCTGTCATGCAGAGTGTCTCAGTAGAGCTTATATCATTAGTTAGCTCTGACTGTGACTCCTCAAATAGTATCATATAACATGCATTACTTTCTTCTTTCAGAGTGAGGAACTTGACCATGCAATAGAATTAAACACTGACTGCTTCTGGCATGGGGAAAACAGTCCTCGAAAGAATTACTGGATTTCGTGGGACACTACACATAAAGTGCTAGGAATGAACTAGATAGCCAGGGCACACTCAAAAATGAGCTCCTATTACTGTAGGGGTCAAATTACATCATGCAATTTAACAGTCACAATGTTAGGTTTGCTCTCCATTCTTATTGGAAAAAAACCAATTTCTAACAATTACATAAATCCTAAACCCAGGAGTGCCTTGAAATTACCAACATTCAGATGCTGCTCTTTGACGCAGAGACAGTTGCATTTGGCCATTTTCACCTGAATTTAGGCTCAGAATTCCTTGCATATATCTAAACCCACTGTCTCTCTCCTTAAAATTCATTTTTTTTCCTTTGCATTCATCAACTACTTCATTTTTCAAATGTCGCAACTGAGATTCCCTTGTATTTCCATCTTGCTCCCCTTCTGGTCTATTGTCTGTGGAAGGAGGAAGCTGGTGTGGAAACAAGGTGCTCGACTTGACCATGCTAATCGAAAACAGGCAGCCTCAGGTGAGGAGGCGCTTACAAATTCCTGCACTGAAGTTTTCTGTGTATAAAATGGAAGTATTATGGCTCTTCTGACTTCTTATAGTATGCTGGGGAGGAGAGAATGAAGATGAGAAACAGCACTTTGAAAATGTAGTGTGTGGTATGTATCTTAGATACACATAAATGGAGGAAGAAATGTTTCTCAGAAAAAGTAACTTTCTGACTAAAATTGGGATCATATCCTTTCCTCGACCATATGCCAGGCTATAAAATATAATACCCAGGTAAACTGTGAGAATTCTGAAATTTATAACTGGCCCACAGTACATCTTCATTTAAAGTGGCTCTAAATTACTGCTTGGCAGAAAGCTGAAAATACTTGAAAGTACCAATAAAGTGTTCCCAATGATTCAGACTAAAATCACAGCTGTTGATAGAAGGGCATTTTCTTTTTTGCTCAGATAAAATGCAGGAATGAAGCACAAGCACAAAAGAAATCACTTGTGCAAATTATCCATATCAATCTTAGTTTAAATAAAGTATCACTAAATTTTTGTTTGGTTCTGCTCTTTTAATAGCACACATTCCATATGCCAAAAACAATGTTTGCCGCTTTTCTTGGGACAAGTTATTCCTGAGAGCAATAAGTCTCAGACTTCCCAGCAGTGTGATTTTGGTAGAAAAACCACAGCCAATAACGGCCTATGAATAACAGCTGATAATACACATATCACAGCACAGGGTCAAGCTATGCTAGGTGCGCTAGCTCATGTGCTCCCCAAATGACCAGCTGGTTAGCAACAAGACATTTGTTGCTGCTTCTTGAGAGGAAAATACTCTTCCAAGGTGCTAACTTTAAAACTAGTGACCTTGCATGGATTTGCCAGTTGGTTAAGGAAAGCACACAACAGTTCTATTCACTTCATGGGGCTGTGAGCGGTTCAGGGAACTAAAGGAGAACAAGGCTTTGGTTTTTTTAATAGCATTCATCACATGACACTATTTCATATCTTCTCAATAGCCTTTAAATAGCAAAATCTATTCATGAGTTTGACCTTGTGATTGAAGCAAGAGCTCCACAAATTTTCTTAAACTTCAGTTACTTGTTAGGGGACGCTTTGAATTCTGGTAAGACTATTAGGTGCACTGAGGGTTTCATCTCTAAGAAGAGTTTTGTTATCTAGAGTGAGGTCTGCCCCCCCAAAACCCCCTCCTTCCCTTGCATAACACCCACAGTCTCTGCTCAGTCAGCTAAGCCGGCAGGGCAGGGAATAACATTCTTTTGAAAGATCTTGGCAATCTGTGCCTGGAATTTGATGCATTACTTCTAAAATTAAATAAAGATCCTATAGTGTTCTTCAGAGAAATATGGTGTAGCTCTATGACAAAACACATTTTTCAAGCTCTGACCCCTGGGAACATCAACTGGCTCCATATTTCAGGCTGACATCGCTCACAGGCTACTGTCTAGTTGCCCAAGCCATGGCTGGTTATCCATATTTTCCACCCTCTGATCAGCTTTTAGTTCAAGGAAGAGAAGGGAGTAAATAGAATCACTGATTCAAATACACGTCCCCTCCCAACTCCCTTGGGGAGAAGCCCTAGTAATTAACTCTAATGAGATTAAAGTAACTTGGAACTCTTCATTTTCCCAGCACTATAAAAGTAAATCTGCAATAACCAGTGTGTAGGTGCATTAAATCACAGTCAGTTCCTCCTTCTGCAATGTAAGGGCCCCCTCCCTCTCACCCCCGAGGCCAGGCTGAAGGGTGGAGGGGAAGAGTTCCCGGGCTCTTACCCGCGCTTTGCTCCATCACTTCTTTCTGACACATGTCTTGAACGTTCACTGTGCAATTCACGATGAACTCAGGGGAGGAGCAGTCGTTGTTCAGCTGGAATTCCTCACACTGGTAGCACTGGATTTGCAGCGCAAAGCCTGCGGGACACACACAGTCTGGTTCAGATTCGGTGGGTGTGGAGCCGATCCCCGACACCTCAGGATGTTTGGGGACCTGCACTCCTGCAACTCTAGGCAGGGATGGTTGTGGCTGAAGCTGACAGTGGGCAGCGCAGGAACCACAGGCCCTGCAGGATAAAGTGGAATTGCGCGCAGGAACCCTAGATCCCTGCTCTAGACACAAAGAGCCCATCCAACACAGCCGTCAGCCTTTTCCAAAGAAGTTTAAAGGCGGGGAACAGGGTGCAAACCCAACAGCAAAGTAGTTTTAGAGACAAGCATCAGCTGAAGTCTATGCCAAAGGATTTGCCTAATTGCTAATTGGCTACAAATTACTTAATTACTATGTTGGCACCATTCGTGATTGCATTCGCAGACACCCTTGCAGTTTTATTTTTGAAGTCATGGTTCCTATGCTTTGGTCCTGAATCTTCCTGCACAACCATGCGCGGAGCAAGGGAAAAGGTTCTTGCACACCAAGTGCTATTGCGCTCCAAGTCCTCGGGCTCAGCGACCTCTCCCGGACCGTTCTCCCCACCGCAAGGGTGGGTGCAGCGGATAAGAGGGGGCGCGTGTGTGTGTGTGCTCGCTCCCCAGACCGCGATACCGCAGCCCTTTGCGCGCTTTCGGGGCTACCATTGGCTCGGTCCGCGGCGGGGGTCCCAGCTCTGCAGAGCTCACTCCGGAGCAGGCAGGCGAAGAGGGAGCCGGATACTGGCACGTTACATCCCTTCAGTCTGTTCGCTTAGGTCTGGGCGCTCCATCTAGATCTAATGGCCAGCGCTCTCCCGGCCCTGGTGTGTCCACTCCTCGCCCCACAACACAGCACTAGGCGCAGCGACCCAGCCCCGGCGCGTCCGGCACCGAGCTGCCCAGGGCTCCGCTCACCTGTCGGCGCCGTCGCTCCCACGGGTTGCCAGAGACGCTTGACAACTTGGTGAGGTTCCGAGACGTCGCACCTTCTCTCTCACCAAGCAACGGCGCGCTCAGACCCTCCCTCCTCCCCAGCCCAGTTTCTACCGACAGTAGCCGGAGCAGCTGCAGCCGGAGTCGCGCAAACCCGCCGCTCCCCGCCGTCCTCCTGCAGCGCGGGACTTGGAGACTTTCCCAGTCCAGCGCCTCTGGGCGCCAGTCGCCGCCGCCGCCAAACTCCCGCCAGGCAATCCCTGCGTTACGGGGGCCCCGGGTGGGCACCCTGCGAGCGAACGGGGGGTCTGCGCCTGGAGGGGCTGCCGCCCTCGGGTCCTCTTACCTGGAAGCAAGAACAATCCGCAGAAAGTTGCCGCGAGGCCGAGGACCCACATCCTCCCGGAGCCGCGGGGCAGGGCGCGGGCAGGCGCATCAGAGGCGGCGACCGAAGCGGAGGCTGCCCGGGCCGCAGCGGCTGTGGCTGCCGAGCTTGTTGGGGCCCGCGCTGCTGCCGCCCAGGCGACGACGGCCGCCGCCGAGAGGAGCCGCAGGTGTCGCCCTCGGCGCCCGCATCGCCCGCGCCGGGGCTCGCAGCTGCCGCCCGGCTCCCCGCTCCTCTCGCCCGCCCGCCCTCCCGGGCCAAGCGCGGCGTCTCCCGAGTTGGCGGCTGAAGCTGAGGAAGTACGGGCGATTCCGAGCACCCAAAAAAGTCTCGCCTCTTCTCCCCCTCCCACGCCACGCACCACGTGACGGCCGCCGAGTTGGGGTGGGGGTGGCAGGCGGGGAAAAGCTGGGACCGTCGAAGTCCCCACCCCCTTCCCGCCGCCCTCCTCTCCCGCCCCCGCCGGTGCTGGGCTCCAGGCCCTGGGCCGAGGGCTCGGGGGAAGTGTAGTTTTCAGAGGCGGGGGGAGCGCCCGTGAAGACGCAGCAGGTGCCTGGGGACCCGGCGGGCGCCGACTGGGGGACCCGCGTGGCAACTGCTGGGCGGGGCCGCGCCACCCTCTGCTCCCCCGCTTGCTGACAGCTAGCGCCCGGGCCACGAGCTCTAGAGCCGCCGGCGACTCTCGGGGGCGGTGTGGGAGGCGTGTCCCCGTGCCTACCAGCAAGCTCCCCGGGGTGTCCCGAGCTGCGGCACGACCTCCTCCTCCGAGAGGCTCTCGGGGCCGGTGAGTACCGGGCTCGGCCTCCGCAGGATGGGTGTGAGTGCGGTGGGGACCATGACCGTCGCGCAGGTCCCCGCCACCCTCTTCGCCCCCCGGCGCGCACCACTGGAGGGGGCACTGGCCCAGCCCCGTCGCCTAGCCCGGAAGTGCAACCCAGGGCCCACAGCGTGGGGCTCCCCGGGGAAAGCAAATCCCGGCGGAGAGGGCTGCTCCCCTCCTCCCTGCCCTCCGAAAGGCGGGGCGGCCTTCACTCGGGCCCCCGAGGCCACCAGTTACTGCGCAAGGCACGGTCCCTGCCCAGGACCTGGACTCTGGCTCTTCCTCCCACCCCACCCTCAATTTATCTTCGCCACGTCCAGGTGACACCCACCTTGCGTATTCCCAGGACGCCTCTGATTTTCGCCTTCCCAGCGCAGCTTTGCAGCAGGTGGTGCTGGCGCCCGCGCGCCCGCCCGAGCTCCTGTGTGCCCCCCCCCCCCGCTCAGGCCCGCGCCTTCCCAGCCCGTGGCCCGGAATCCCCCGGGAGCATCCATTTCCGTGGAAATAGCCCCGTGAGCGTCGCCCCTCTTCTCGCCTCCTCGTGGGGAAGCTGTCTCAGCTGGGACGCAGATCATTTATTTCCCATCCTGCCAGGAGAGCAGGTCTGGAAATGAACGTAAATGACTTTCTTGCAATTCCTCTGCAGAGATCCTTCCGTATCTGCCTCGGGCTCCTTCTCTGCCTTTGCACCCCCCGCCCCCTTTTCTATTTGGTTAACCCCGCCGGGAGGCTGACACGCTCTGACCGTTACTCGCTTGTCTGCAAGCTCGGATCTTACAATTGGTTGAATTACAATCACGGGAGCAAAAGGGCCAGTTTATTCCTTCGGGAAAGCCATCCTGGGAGCACCTGTGAATCGCGACCGAACAACCGAGTGGGCCAGAGGGTTCCTGAGCAAGTTCTTTCCAGCATATAGAGGGCACAGCTGTGAGAGGACTTTATTCAGAAATGAAACAAAAGGATTTTTAAAAGCCTGAAAGACAAGACGCTTTACATAATTTTCATTTAGGGTAACAAAATTCAAATACAACAAATTGCACAAATTAACAAAATAACACTGATCATACAATATTCTTTAAAGAAACAGTGGTGTGCTAAAGTAACCAAGTAGATCCTAAAAGTATCTCTATTATACCTAGTTTACAAGCTCCTGTACAAAAGCAATTATAAATAGTTCACATCTAGAAAAAATACACGTAACCTTTAAAATAGAATTTATCCTTACATATAAACAGTCTCTGTAGAAAAAAGAGTATTAAAAAGTAAGAAATTTTTGTAGCACCAACCATTGATTTTGTTAAAAAGTGAACATACCAAATAGGAATTTGCTTTCATTTCTAGAGTACCCAGATTGTAATTTTAAAAAGTAGGAAGATGAAAATCAACAAATAATATCGAGAGTCAGAGAATCACTGAGTAGAAGAAAATGTAAGGCAAAGTCTAGAGGGAAAACTATTGGAAATAGGGTTAGGGTGCTTCTGGACATAGGGTCACATTTCCCAGTGTCCACGCTGCATTTTTCAGTGAAAGCAAAATTATTATTAAAACTTGAATCTCTCAGGCAAAAATTCTGAAATTGCACTGCAATTAAAAATATCTATCAAAATGAGATTGTGAGATGGAGATGACCATTTCTCTGTTTTTTCTGCAGGCTGTGCTTTAGGTTTACAGAGTGCACCCACAAATATGTTGAGGACTAGGACAGTGAACTTCACAAAATCTTCAGTTGGAATTTTAAAAAATATATATTATCCTCCCCTTCTAAGACTCAGTACATCATTTCAAGAGCATGGCACAGATTCCTTTTATTGCTGTCTTTTTCTTCCCTACAAATATAATTTCTCTTCCAAAAAAATTTACAACTTCTGTACAAGTATTTTAAAAAGTGCAAAATTAAGAATTCTGTATCGTGTTTACTTTTAATCCTCTTGAAACACAACAATGGATTCAGTCTTTATTGCCCTGTCAGAGAAGCCCTGGTGGGTTGCCTGCTGTGTACTCCACAAGGTAGACGCTGGCATTGCAATCTTTATGGCTAACAGCTGTACACCCGCCACCTCCGCCCCGCTTTCCTTTTTTAAGTGCTCTATTCCCAGCTCTAAGGGGGTGAAAAGTCCTTTATACATCATTTGAACCTTGACTTGCACAAGAAGAAAAACTGTCATATAAAGAATCACTCAAAGATTCCAAATTGTCTACCCCAGGCCTATCCGAGCTACTGAAAGATGCCTCTTCATTTTTCTCTCTTTCTTCCTTTTGTCCTTCAACCTTGCTCAGGGAGTTCTCTTTTTCTAATAAAATCACAGTATTGCTGTTAAATTTATCGAACGACTCAAGGGAAATTTTAGATAATCTATTCTCAGGATCTTCTTTTGTTTCTTCAACTTGTTTCAATTTCTGCAATAAAAAGAGGGAAATATTAGAAACATATTTCTTTGGAAAATCGAGTTATCCTATCCAATATTCAATTATTATCTGTATAAAGTGTAGTTTAAAAGGATAGAGAGAACCTGCAAGTCTTTAATGATCTTCTAGTACAATTAAATGTAATAATAAAGCTAATTTTAGAGATAAATCAAGACTTTAATCATTTTACCAAGATAAATAGGTCCCAATTTACAAACCAGGTAAGTATCATTTAATTTCATTTTAAATGGATCCATTTGAAATTTATTCAGGTAAAATGCCTTATTTTTCTTAATCGAAGTTTCAAACACCTCTGTTTCCTTGCTAAGTATTAGTTGTACTTTTTCTAAACATAGTGATTGAGTTTGAGCCAGAAGTTACAGTAATTTGTCAAAGGAAGGGGAGGATAAAATCTCTTAAATTGCTATAAAATTTAAGTGCATATTAAACTTGTCAGAAGCATTGTCATGTTTGCATTTTGTCCCTTTGTGGGGCTTAAGATATTTGAAAGAGATCTCTGGGTCTTTAGCTGTGGTTTCCAGAAGGCCCAAATGTGTAAAAATAGGTCTGCAGTTTAGTGACTCCCACTGTCCAGCAGGTTCTGGTAATATACCGGGTTATATTGGGATATTTATAGGATGCTATTAGCACCCTCTAGGATTTTATAAAACACTGCAGTCATACTCAGTAATCACCGCAGGTAAGCCCTATAAACATGATTGTGCTCAGTTGCTCAAGTGCCTGTCAGGGCTGGCATGAGGACAAAGGGAGGCAGGAATGCAGAGAACCATGAGAAGAGTGAAAGTGTTGAAGCCTCCAAAATAGTTCTTATTTTCTTTTTCTTTCAGGCAAAAATTCGATCAAACACAAGGAAGAAAGGGCTTAGGAATGATAATAGCTACTGCTCACTAAGCAGTCCCTAGGTAAAAGGCACTTGATGAGTTTTTCCTATCAGCCTTTCCACACATCTGAAAGTTATGTCTAACTCCTATTTTACCGTATTTTGTAATCCATGTGTTATTTTGAAGTTTTAGTTAATTTTTAATTGACATAACAGTTATACCGTGTATGGAGTGTTCCATGTGTGTATACAGTGTGCAGTGATCAAATTATGTAACACATCCATCATCCCAAACATTGCTCATTTTTGTGGTAAGAACACTGAAAGTCCTCTAGTTATTTTGAACTTTCTGATACAACATTGTTATACTGTGCACCCAGAACACCAGAACTTTTTCCTCTTAACATTATACCCATTGATCAATTTTAAAGATGAGGCAAACAAGGCTCACTGTGATGGAGTGCTTGCTCAAGCTGGCAAAGCGCGTGCCAGAAAACAGGATTTGAGTTTCAGTCTGTCCCATGCTCTTATTCTACTAAACTGTGCTGTTATAGATAAAGGGGCAAAATAGTGCGCTCTCATGTTGTTTCCCCAGTGTTTCACTTAAATGAGAGACCAATGCCCAAACTTTTCTGATATACATTATTCTGCTTCCCAACCTGCCCCCAGCCCATATGATTATGCTGGACTTAGAAGGGTGCAGTGATGAAACTGAGTTTCTATGGGGGCAAATGGATATAGCCAAGCCATGGATTCTCCCAGCAAACAGGAGGAGAAAAACAAGATGGTGGTGGGCGACTTCAGGGTCCCCAGAGTGAGTGCAGGCAGTGTTTCTCTGCTATGGGCAATGGTGAAATTTCAGGGGAATATTTGAAAATCAGCCTTGAACTAGTGGTTCCTTCATTATACTACTAGCATGCAGGCCCACTTCTGAAGAGTTCAGTTTCAATCACAGATGCCTACCTTGAATCCACAGTGGGGTGAAGCAACAGATTCCTACCTGATTATAGACTAGTGATTCTATAATTAGGAATAACTCCATACAAGAGCCCCTTTTTATGTTATGCCAATTTTTTAGCATTCTTTTTTTCCCAAACAATTATACAGCACAGTATTAAAAATATATGGGGAGTAGGACATGATTTGGAGAAAGTAAAAGTTTACCTACATTTACCAAAGTGTAAATGTACATTTACATTTAGGTACATAAAAGGCATTCAGTGCAATTTTCTCTTCCCTTGGATGTCTTAGTTCCTTTTCTTTCAGAAACTGCAAGCGTTTTTTGTCTCTGTAGATCTCAAATCACTAAACACACACTTAGTAACAAAGCTACCACAAAGCAGACAGAAGGTGTGGGTACTCAGAATACACAGCCGATTAAAAATGTTTCCTATAGGGGAGATTTGCAGCCTTCCCTTGGCTGTGGCAGTGAGATCCTTCTTCGGGTGTAAATGGTGATAAGACACAGCTGAACTCCAGTATTAACTAAAGCTTAGAAATAAAGTACCATAGGCCGCTGGTACATAAAAGGTGCTCAATAAATGTAAGACAGGATTCTTATTCTAGGATCTTTTCTCAAAATGTATTCCGCAGACCAGCAGTAGTAGCAATATTATCAAGGAGCTTGTTTGAAACGCAAATAGACCTACTACATCAGAAATGCTCAGATTCCCCCCCCACCACCAATTTTTAACAAGCTTACAGAATGATTCTGATGCACACTAAAACTGAAAACCACTTGACTAGAAGAATTTGTAGTCTTGGAACATGGACAGATAAAATGTATAATTTAGGCCAGCATAGTAGTGGGTGCCTATAATTCCAGTACTCTGGGAGACTGAGGCAGAAAGATAGCAAGTTTGATCCCAGCTTGGGCAATTGAATGACTCAGTGAGACTCTATCTCAAAATAGAAAATAAAAAGGCCTAGGGATCCAGCTCAGGGTGAAGGTCCCCAGTACCATGAACATAAACATGAAAGTATAATTCTGCGTATGAAGGTTGACATGAGGAAATAATTTAACACACCCACTGTCAATGGGACAGTACATCACCTGTTCTAAAGGTTTCAGGCTTGAAGGGTGGATTCTTTAGTTAAATATAACATAGCACTACCTGGGCCAGAGAAGTTATGGAAATGAATGACCCTAATAAGAAAAACATAATCATCTCAGGCACCCTTTTATTGTCACAGTTTGGATGAAAGGTGAATACAGAAATATCTCTCGGCTCTAAGAACAACATTAGTGCAAATGACAAAAAGGGCCAAATGACATTCAACTTCAGGTTAGGGAACTGGAGAGTACATCATATATTTAAAGGCAGCGACATCTGTTTAGGCCTAGAATTACTGGTGCTGAGCAGAAAGGTAGGCTCAGATCTTTTGATTTCAAAAGTAAGAACACAAATCTAGGTCAATATTAGTTTACATTAAAACTGATTTTTGAATATTAGTCCATATTAAACCAAAACAATAAAAACCCCACAATATGCACATCCGCTTGCAGTCTGTATCGTCTCCATTTGTTTTCTTTTTTTATGTACCAGCGATTGAGCCCAGGGCCTTCACACTGAGCTTCATCCCAGTCCTTTTTATTTTTTGTGACAGAATGTCCCTAAGTTGCTATTTACATTGCCCAGGCTGGGCTCAAACTTGCGATCTTCCTGCCATGGTCTCTCAAAGGGCTAGTTGTGTAGGCACCCCCCCCACACACACACTCAGTTTGAGTTTCTGAGCTCAGGATCATGTATTATGCTTTATTGGATATTCTACCTGTCACCCTGCCCCTACCTTCTTTCTCCCTTAAGGCTGAGCCCAATACTAAATAGTCAGTAGGTTCTCCATGGAAACTTCCTTTAGCCTCAGAAGAGTCCCCAGTGTGGGCTTGGGCTTTTCCAGTGGTTTTGCCAAGAATAAAGGCACTAAGTAGCTTCCTTCCCTGCCCTTGTATGAACATACTCTGCTGGCCTCAATCTTGCCTTGTCAGATGTCAGGTATATTTAAACTTTCGAAGTCACATTACATATAAATGTAACTAGAAGGAAAGACTGAGGTCAAACATTAATGCATTAAGGATCCATCTGGCAAACTGTCACAAAACAGTGCAGGACAGTTGTAGGAACTGCATGCAAAGGTGTTTTGCAAACTAATTGTGCTAAGAACAATTCCTGTTTTACTATGTGGCTGTTCAGGTGCAGACAACAGTCTGCAGGGATTATCTGTTTTCATCCCCACAGGACTTCCATAGGGTCGATGTCACTGAGGCTTGGGGATGTTACATAGCTTGTGTAAGGTTTTGTAGCAGTACTTGGTGAAGTTTAGACTTAGACCCGGGGGATCTGCTTCCCGAGCCCAACTTCGTAATTGTTACCTTGGAAAAGTGGTTAACGGCTATAAGCAGT
The DNA here is from genome assembly GCA_004363535.1 of Dasyprocta punctata. Taxonomy (NCBI): domain Eukaryota; kingdom Metazoa; phylum Chordata; class Mammalia; order Rodentia; family Dasyproctidae; genus Dasyprocta; species Dasyprocta punctata. Next base: position 12,211 of record RJWM01005744.1, read on the forward strand.
ACTTTAAAGGTAGCATCCGAAGTAAGAATTCCAGCAGAAAACAATAATGATAAACACAGGAAACATTCATGTTTAACAAGAATTGTGCTGGCTCCAAAAAACATCCCCATGTCCTTTATATGCTGTCTTTCACCAGAATTAAAATCACTTCATTTGTCACCTATAGGTGGCAACAGTTGTATGGATGACTTTTTGGAGGGGCTTTTTATTGCACTTGGGAGCAAAAATAAGAGCAAACAGGCAATATGAGAATATATTTGCAAGTTCAAAATAAGTAGCTTTGCATATTCTTACAGTATTTTCCTGTCTTTAGTGGAATCACAGAATGATTAGTGATAACCCAAGGAAGAAGTAGATAGTGACATATTCAAAAATTTCTTGAGCATTACACCCTAACTAATTTAATTTCTTGTTGTCCTACAATCACTCTTTCACCAAACCAATTTAGTAATTGACCAGTTTTGTGTGAATAATCTTGTGGTTTTGATTCTCCCAGGAGGTTTCATAGAAGAGTGTACTTTTAGAAAGATTTTGAAGGATAAATAGAACTAAGATATGCAATAAGGAAGAGGGAGGGCATTTCAGTAAGTTGCCATCTAATATGCCCCTACTGCCTACACACACCACTCTGCAGTCTGCCCCAGGATCAGTATATGCCCAGAGAGTTGCTTGTGCTTTTAGATTCTGTAGCGGACAGACTCATTGTACAGATAGAGACACAGAGGATGCCCATTCCAAGAGGTTCTGAGAAACACATTTAGACTCAGGCAAGTACTGTATTAGTCCAGTATCTGACATATAAATAGCTCGTATTTCCAAACAGCTTTCCCCTGTATCATCTCACTGTTCTCTCACATCACCCTGGAAGGTGAGGGAGTCCAGGGCTTGTTACACTTCATGGGTTTTTACGGAAACTCATTCATACGAATTCAAGTTCAAGTGAAATTAGACCTGGAAACTTAGATTCTTTATATTTAACATGGAAATACCATGTTTTCTTAACAGTCAACAGTAATCATGGGCTAGAGATTTTGACAGCAATGTCATGAACACTAGAAAGGATCAATCAGGAGAAGATATGATAAGGAAGATGAGAATATGTAAGGTGATACACAAAACTTCAGTGATAAACCAGAAAAATACATATGCAAGATGGTGTCAGTTTCACAGAGATACATGTTGTACACATACAGTCAGAAAGTCTCATCTGGAGCTGGGGAGGAGAAACAAGGAATTTATGAAATATTGCAATCAATTATTGTTCTATGATGAAGGCCACTTTCATTATTTAAAGTATGTCTCCATCTGTTGATTATATCTTAAAAATACTGGTTGCTGTAGCTAATAAATTTATCTTAAAAATATTGGTTAAAGTAAGTGTTAGGAAGTGATTCGAGTCTATTTGAGTAATTCAAACCCAGCACCATTCCTCAGCTAGGCACTAGAACAATGACTAGAGCTCCTAGGCCAAATGCATTTAAACAGGATCTTAATCAACATGACTTTCAAGTTCTCTATTGCTATAGAGATTAGCTGCCAATCATTTCAAGAAGATATGTGATAGGAAAATAGCTATACTTACAAAGAGTTTTTACTATTTCTCAGGTTTGAGGCTGAATGCATTGCATAAATTGCCTCATTTAATCCTGACTGCAACCCCATGGGACAGCACCAGTATCACTCACATTCTATAAATGGGAAAATACAGATAGAGACGTGGAAATAGTCACCTACATACAATGGCTAGTAAGTTCAGAAGGCAGGAGTTAAGCAGAAGCAGCCTGACTACAAAACCTGGGATCTTCATCAGGACATATTACAATGGGTATCAGGAAACTTGTGTGTGCAATTCCTTGCATTGTGCTAATTAGCTGTGTGACCCTCTGAAACTTAGTTTCTTTACATGAAAGTTTTTTTGAATCTTCCCATTCTGTAAAACTCTGTGACTCTAAAATATTCTTAATTCGGTGCATCTATTAGTGGAACTGGAGATGGCACAATAACCAACCCTAACATCCCTCTTCTCCACCTTAGTTCTCAGTGACTTGAAAAATAAAAGACAAAGGCTGACTGGAAGCTAAAATATCAGCTTTATTATTGATGAAGCCAAAATCAGAAGATGAGATTTTTGCCTACAAAGGAGTGGGTTTCCTAACATTGGTTTTAAGAAATAGACAAGCTCAGGAACAGCCCTGGGCTGGGGAACAAGTGTCTTACCATAAAACCTATAGGACAAAGGGACAGAGCACAGTGTGTGCTTCTGACAGCCAGCCTGACTCCAGAGAGATGTGGGATGAGCCAGAGGTGGACTATGCATGGCGAGTTCCTTTCCTAAATTTGCTAATTAAACAAGTCACTCTGTCCCCTGAGAAGTGAATCGGGGGGCTCAGATGTAACAGGTCAGCAGTGTTATCCTAGGGAGCTCCCTGTGCTTGGAAGAAAGAAAAACATGCACAACTTGGAAGATGTGGGGCACAGGAGAGTTTTCCCTTGGGAGCAGGTGAGTCAAACAGAGGAGATTGTCTAATCCAGGGCTTTGCCTTGAAGCTGAAGTTGTGATTTACCCCAACTCTTTTCTGAGGAGCAAATCTTGAGCTCTGGGAAGATAGATGCAGGGCAGACTTTAGTGTTATGCTCTTGCTGTTTGGATGGGGAAGAGGAATTTTAATTCAGGGTCTCTGAAATGAAGATTGTACACGTCTCAAAGTCTGTGCTATGTGACATTTGCTGGGGGTAGGTCAACCTCAAGGGCAAAGATGAAGCTGAAGTGATTTTTTGCAGAGACACTAGATAATCTCCTCCCTAATGCCACCACTTACTGCATTCCTGGCGGAGCTACTTTTTGGATGAGACATAAAAATAGATAGAATGACCTTTGGTGAGCCCTGGAGGCCCCTCCACACTTTTCTCAAAAGTTGTGGTGTTAACCTTGTTAACCTGGTCAGATTCCAAGTTGGGTAATTACTTTCTCCCAGTGCTCGGTTCCATTACCTCAACTGGACACATTACTCTTCACTTGCCCTTCTGAAAAATTAATGTGACGCATCGTAATAGAGAACCGCTCTTCTCATCCAACCGCAAGCAGGGAGATGTGAGTTGGCACTTGGGGGCACTCTATTTCCTTCCTGGGGTCTTAGCAATTCTTCAGTGTCTCCAGGGCAAACTGGTTTTATTAAGTGAAAGAGTAATTTCCAGTGGAGATGCGCTTTTATGACCATATTAACTGTATCGCTGTCTTTTACCATGATCAATGGCTCTCAGTGTCCTCCGCCTTTTCCCCTGAACCCAGAGGAAAAGAAGATGAGTTTACTTTCTGGGAAAAAGGAAAAAGAAAGCAGACAGAAGCTCAGTAGGTAGCTAAGGATGACAAGAAAGCAGTATACCTCGTGGAAAGTTAAAGAATGTACTGTGGTGATAACAGTGACCATAGAGATATTTAAAGACCAGATAAAAAGGAGTCAAGGAAAGAGAAGTTATTTTATCGAAAAGATGAGAGGTGTTTTCTGTATATGGAAGATGGGGAAGATGTGGGGCTATGCCCCTCAGAAGTGAAAGAAAAAAATTGCAAACTTTACTTCTGGCAGAGAAAGACATTTGGGAATGGAAAAGGCATCATGACAAAATGTTAAGTTTGAGTAAAACTGTTATATGAATATTCAAAGGACATTTGTTATTTCTGCAAACTCCGATATGAGTGTTATCACCTGAAATGCCCATTTGAAAACTTGTATTTCCCCCCATCTGCTAGAGAGATGTATAGATCTAATTTAAAATATAGTCTGATCACCTTTAGTGATGCAACATGTTTCATGCATTTTTGTCAATTTCTCCAAAAGTCAAATATGCAATACTTTATAGTGACCCAGAACTGGGCAAACAAGCCAACCCAGTGGTACAGGCTGTGTAAGGAGCTTAACTAAGTGAAACAAAATGGAACATGCTTCTCTGTGTTAGGATTCTTTTCCTTTTTCTAGCATAGAAATAGTAACTAAAAATTTTATTCAGAGTGAGAACTGAGCAGGTCTTGATATAGGAACTTCTAAATATGTTCATGTCTGGCTTACATGTCAAAGTATTTGTATACTGAAATGAACTTTGTAGAGGAAAATAGAGCATAAAAAAAGAGCTGTGAGCTGGGCGTGGTGGCGCACGCCTTTAATCCCAGCACTCGGGAGGCTGAGGTAGGCGGAGCATTGTGAGTTCGAGGCCTGCTTGGGCTACAACGTGAGCACAAGGCCGGCCTGAGCTACATAGTGTGACCCTGCCTCAAAAAACTAGGGCTGGGAGTTTGGCTCAGTGCCTTAAGCGCCTGCTCTGGCAGGCGCGAGGTTGTGAGTTCAATCAAAAAAAAAAAAAGAGCTGTGTATTATGGTTGCTTTTTCAAGAAAAATAAAATACATGCTTTCTTGGATCAGGTGATTTTTTCAAAAAAGCTTGAAGTATTTTTTTTCCTATGGAAGGTTTCTTTCCAAAAGAAAAGTTCCTGACATAATGAAAATGGTCAGCCAGGAGCTGTGGTGCATACCTGAAAACCCAGTACTCTGGGAGGCTGAGGCAGAATAATTGCAAGTTCAAGCCTAGCCTGGGGAACTTAACAATTTAATGAGACCGTATCTCAAAATGAAACAAAAAACCCCACTAAGGTGGGGATATAGCTCAGTGTGAAGGCAATGGGTTTAATTCTAATACCAAAAAAAAAAAAAAAAAAAAAAAAAGGAAGAGGAGAAAGAAGAACAGGAGAGGGTTTCTATTATAATTCATGCTATGCATGCCAAAGCAAGAAAAACACATTTTATGTTATTCACTAACTTTTAATAACTAATCTAGAATAACTTGCACTAGAATTTAGTGGACCATGTAGGAGTCACAGTGTATCATAGCACCCAATCTATTATGCATTTTGCAGCAGCCATGGAATCAAAATGGGGTTGCAGTTAAAGGACATCAAGGATCTCCATCAGCCGCTCAGTCAGCAATTATATATTGTTACTGTGTCCTGCATGGTCTCCTAGATATTGGAGACACAGTGATATATAACACAAAATCACTGTTCACATGGAATACATATGTTAAGGATGCTGTAATATGAAGTAATATAGAACAGAACTGCAGGTGTATCAGAAGTCCCTGAAAATTGACTACTGAATTAGAATAGTCTACCCAGACTGCTTTTTGTTCTGATGATGGCATTTAGAACACAAATATTCTAGATTTAGTGTTTGGAGAAATTTCTATCTTGATTTCTGTAGAGGTTGTACTACATTATATTCCCACCAAAAATGCAGAAGGGTTCCTTTTTCCTCCACAGCCTTACCAATACTTGTTATTATTTGACTCATTAAAAATAGCCAGTCTTTTGGGGGGTAAGATGTTATTTTAATTTGCATTTCTCTAATGGCCAATGATGTTGAGTATTTGTTTATGTACTTATTGATCATTTGTACTTCTTCTGTGAATTGTCTGTTTATGTGATTTGCCCACTTTTTTTTATTGAGTCTCTTATTTTGGTGGGTCTACTTTTTCTGAGTTCTTTATATATTCTAGGTGTCAGTCCTTTGTCTGAGGAATAACTGGCATAACTAAAATGAGAAATTCCATTTGATCCAGCTATTCCCCTTCTAGGTATCTTTCTGAAGGAGTAGAAGACACCATATTACAGTAACACATGCACACCCACATTTATAGTAGCACAATTCATTACAGCTAAATCTTGGAAGCAGTATATATACATCAACAGATCAATGGATAAAGAAAATGTGGTATTTATACACAATGGAGTATTACTCTGTCATCAAGAAAGATAAACTTTAGTCATTTGTAGGAAAATGGATGCACCTTGAGACTGTAATGTGAAGTGAAGTAAATCAGACACACAAGTTTAAATATCACATGGTTACTCATGAAAAACCCAGATTATAAATGAAGAGCAAAATAAAAGATAGATATAGGAAGTATGGAGGTGGATCTTTTTCAAATGGTAAGGGGATTAAGAGATGGAGGGAAGGGGGAGGGAAAAGAAAGGGATGAAAAAAGAATTAAGATGCATTATGTACAGGTACCAACTCCACAGAAGGGATATAAACATTATATATTATGAACACATGCTAATAAAAATTTAAAAATAAACATTCACAATGATGTTAGGGAAAAAGAACATAAATATTCCATCAGACTCAATGCATGTGTCTACTCCCTATCCTATTTTTAAAATAATTCCATAAATTTCCTAAAGTGTTTTTGATATTTTTAGTCTATACAATCATCCAGGCAGAGATTTTTCATACATTTAAAAAATTTTTTTTAAATTTTATTTTAAAGAGGCTATAGCAGAATAAAACCAATCAAAACAAACCAGTGTAAGAGATATAGGACTTCAAAACATCATGAAATCAATAGTAGTTACCATAATGCCTTTTGTTGTCTTCAAAATAGCTGCAGATAACTTTGGACATAGTAAAAATCAAACAGAACAGAATAGAATAGAAACAATAAAAACAAAACAATGAATGCAATAATGGACTTCAAAACAAACCAAGAGTAAATCCAAAATTTCTACCATAATGTATCTTGCTATCTGTGAAATAGCTTCTCCTGCCATTGAATCAAAAAAAAAAAAAAAAAAAAAAAAAGAATAAAACCCAACCCAACAAAAACAATGGAAACGCTGTAGGACCTCAAAAGGAGACCATAGGGAATCAACAATAGCTGCAACCCTCAGAAGGAGATCCCCCCCAAGATGTCACACTGCGTACCGCTATCCTCTGAACCTATGATCAGATTACTGGCCCTATACCTGCAATGTCAGTGAAGCACTAAAGCAGCACAGGTATCCAATTGCATTCCACCTCGATAGCTATCATCACAGCCTGTATTTCCCTGGATAAGCTGGTCGCTTATCTGGAGGGTTAGCGGGGTTAGGAGGGCTGGCGGGGGATTGGTACTTCTTGTTTGTCAGCCCACATGCTGGAAGGGGCTGGGGTCTGGCTGTTCCCAGTCCGGCCGTGACCTGTGCATGGCGCTGATTTCCAGACTGGGCTTGTTTGCTGGTGCGGCCATTGTTCTCTCTAACCCTGGTCTGTGAATGGCCTTTTTGTAGGTTAATTACTTATAATTTACGTTCTCTTTGCTGAGTCTGGTTACTTCCTAAACTTGATGAATTTGGAAGTGAAATTTCTTCTCTTTTCTCTTAATTTTACATTGTGATCAACGGTAAGCAAATTTTACAGTTGCTCCTCTTTAGTTATGTGCTGGTTCAATGACAGCTCATCCACAGGTTTCTTTCTCCCTACAGATTTCCATCCTAGCTGCTCAAATTATCCATCTGCGCTTATACCCTGCTATGGTTTATATCTGGATGTCCCCCCGCAAAGCCTAATGAAATCATGGCAGACAAGCCTCTGGAAGGCAACTGAATCTAGTGTTCGTGATTAGTTCCTTGTCTAGCTCTGGGATTGATGGTGTGAGTGCTGCACCACCCAGGGGTGGTAGCTGGCATACAATATAAAGGAGGGAAGGAGGTATGCTTTTCCCTTTTTGCCCTTTTGCTCTTGTCACTTCTGGTATCTGATGCAGCCACCATGTTGCCCTCAGCCACACCACCCTGCCTTGGAACCAGCTGAGTATAGACTAAAACCTCCAAAAACTGTAAGCTAACTAAACCTTTCCTTCCCTCATTTTGGGCATCAAGTATTTTGTCTCAGCAAGAGAAAAAGTAACCAAGACATACCCACTCTATTGTATAGGCTCTTTTCTTACCAATGTCCCTTGCTTTCAACTAAATTCAAGCTTCTGGAAGCCACAGACTGGATTTTATTCTGCTTTCTTTCACAGATCCTGACATGGTGTCTTGCACATCTTAGAGACCCAATAGTCTTATCATTACTCAATCTGTTTTCATAACATTCCTTCCAGAATTCATACACTCAACCCAGGGTTCATTAATGTCTGTTTTTCCATGAAGAAGAGACACATACAGCAAGAAGATTTTAGATATTCACCTGTTTTGTGATAACATAGCTGCTCTCCTACCCCTGGACATACTAGCAGTGGCAGATGCTGAGGGTTCTAAGTTAGCATCAAAAAGTAGGCTACCTCTTAGATTAATAGATGTTGCACTGGCAAAAGCACTGTCCTCTCTGTCAGGACCAGAGATGTGAATCCATATCATATTGCCCCCTGGTTGGGAATCTTTTCCTGTCCCTCCAGGTGGGCTTGGTCAATGCTTGGGTGAAGAAACAACTGGCAGCACTTTGTGGAAATCTGGAGCAACAGCCAATACTACAAGTTCCTCAGGGGGCAAAATGTTATTGACAAGAACAAGCCCATGATAGATGGTTTACACATTGGCCCTACCCTTTCCTTAAATGCTTCCTGCATCCAGAAAACTTCATCTTACCTGGCCTATGCCAATCCCAGGCAATTTGCTCATTTTCCAAATCCTATCCATTTTAGGCAAGGGAAAACTTGGTATATGTGTCTTGGTGCTTCCAAGTGAAAGTATAAAATGCTACACAGGTGACATTCTTACAGGCAGAAATAAGATTGATCTACAAATATTATTGGGTGTGAAAACAAAATATTAAACTGTAGAGAGATTACATTATGGCTGTTTTAGTACAAAATTCTCATACCAGTAGCTTGTAGATGCTTAGTACAAAATTCTGGTACCAGGTAGGAGGCATCTCTCTACTATTTTCAATTCAGTAGTCTTTTAACTAGCGGAGATATGTTCCAAGATCCCCAGTGTTCTGAGATTCCTGAGTTCTATCTATACTATGTCTATATACATCTATAGATATATATCTATAGATATATCTGTGATTAAGTTTAATTTATAAATTAGACACAGAAAGAAAACAGAATTATTATAATGTACTGCAATAAAACTATGTGAATGTGATTACTCTCTCTCAAATGATCTTGAACTGCATTCACCCTTCTTATGATATGGTGAGATGATGCTGTGCCTGTGATGAGACGAAGTGAAGTGAATGGCATCATGACACAGAGTTAGGCTGCTAAGTTAGGTTTAGATGAACACAAACACTTCAATACCATGACAGCTGGGCTGCTAACCAAGGTGGCTGAATGACTAACCATGGAAGGGTAGGGCAAAGAGATGATTCATGTCATGGGCAGGACAGAATGAGATGGAAAGAAAAATTCCATCACACTACTCAGAATGGTGTGTGATATAAAACGTATGCATTGTTTCTGGAATTTTCCATTTAATATTTTTGGACTGTCCTGATCATAGGTAACTGGAATCATGGAAGATAAAACTGTGGATGAAGGGTGATGACAGTGCGTTCATTCAGTAAGCAAACTATTACCAAAGGTAATCTCTTCATGAACCATGAGTCAGTCACCCGTGACTATAAAAATAAACTCTATGTTTTGTCCTCACACACCCAGAACAATTTAATGTAAAAGCGAAAGGCGCCTTTCTTGCAGTGAAGTACGTCTGCTCTGAATGGCTGTGTAAACACAACTTGATTGCTATGAGAATTAAATATGGATCAACAAAATCAATAGTTAATTGTATAACTCGGGGTCTTTCATTTCAGACCTAATCTGTAAAGAAGGGCCAAAGGATGTTTGCTTTTGATTTTCTTAAAATATTATTTAAAACCCTTCTGTCAGGCAAAAGAGTTCACAGGGTCTTTACGTTATTTCCATAAGTTATTTGGTTTGTAAGTAGTCAAGGTCATATTGATCGCCCAGCCTTTCCAGTTTTCATTTTAAAATTCTGTATCATTATTAGGTAAGCTGTCTCCTTCTGGGTATCTGGCTTGTACCTGGGCCAAACAAATTGTATTGCAAAAATAAACCCAACACAATAGGTGTCTTGATATCAGATGTGATATGCTAGCTGTATTATAAACTTCCTTTCATGATGATATCCAGGGCAGTGAAGCAACTCCCTCCACCCTGCTGAAACCCCTCCAAATCAGCAAAATATATGGTTCTTTGAAAATACTTGCTTTTGTGTGATATGGCAAGCAGCACTGTGGGGCTGGATTGACCCTACAGATGGATAAACATGCTACCCATTCTGACATCCCAAAGGGACCAGAGTAAGGAGCTGCTGCTTGAATAGAACCTAAAAAAACTCTCCCTGTCTCATTAGTCCAAATGGCTGAGAAGGGAAGGTGGGCAGGCAGGCCTATCTTGCAAAGGGAGATACACAATAACATCTAGAAGACCAGGGGGTAACAGGCAGACCGCCTTGACCCTTGTGATACTACAGTAGAGCTAAAAATGTAATGTTTGAACTTCTTTTCCCTTTAAAGTATAACCTTTCATATGAGTTAAGCCTGGATCTCTCTTACATATTGTTAGAAGCCTTCATCCATTTCTGAGACTGAAGGCAAAATAATTCTTAAAATAATGAATCGTTTTTCTCTTGCCAGCTTGTCCAGAAATCCCATGATTATTCTGCTGTGGCAGACAATGACCTTCTCAAAGGAGGCCTATCAAACACTCAAGATAAGTAATAAGAGGGTCTCTTTCTCTTGCCTCAAGCCAAAAAAATTGCACAGAGGGAAAATGTTTGTGGAAGAGTCATATGTTCATCCCAGGATGGGCAGCAGCATGCTCCAAGTGCAACAGAATAGCTTATGTGCCTGGGTGTGACCAGTGGCCCTCACTAGACAGGATTCATGGAGCAGGTAACCACGGAGGGACCTTGGGGTAGACTCCTAAGCCCTTCACCCAGTGACACTGGAAATAAATATATCTCTGGTGGCAAGGAAAGCACATTTTCAACCTCTTGGTTTGTGAGCAAATTAACTAAAAGAAAGTAAGCTCTGGTTAATGGTACCTCCCACAATATAGAAAATCATGGTTCTGATTTATGAGGTCAAGGAGCTAAGATTAATTCTAATGAATCCTCTTTCCTTCATATTCTTGTCTTCCCACCAGACAGCAAATAGGGGGAGAAAGGTGATTTCTTTTATTGTTCTCCCCATGGAAGGAAGGTTTTGCAAAGTAAGTAGAGAGTTGCAAATGAAACAGAAACATTGCCAGGATTAAAGTGCCTGGGGTTACATGGGAGTTATGGGGCTGTTTTCTCAGGACAAGAGTCACCAGTCCATGTGTCAATGGCTCTGGTACTTAAATCCTGTCCAGTCTATGGAAAGCTAAAGACACGCATATCTTGACTTCAAGAGAAAAGTACAAGATCCTCTGGTGATGCAACAGATAATTCAAATTTGCAGGGTTCCCTATGGAAAGGGGTAGGCGAATGGGGAGGAGAAAAAGAAAATTCTCTATTCTCAGAAAATCTCAGGAATCAATGAGCTTAAACAGGTGGTACCCCATGGCAGCACGGGGTGAAGGTTATAGACAAATCTCAAAAGTAATCAAGACACAAATGACCCAGGGATTGGCAGATGAAATGACTCAGCAACATCTTAGGACAAAAGTCAGTAGCATGCAGATAGATATCAAAGGCATTATTTAGCTAACCAGTGGGGGATGGCAATAGGCTGAGTTTTAAGCTCACCAAGGCAGTTCATATCTGGGCTCTGATTCACTGCCTTCTTCTCTGTAAACTGTCCTCCCCATATTTTGGGAATGCCAACATCCACTCATTTCCTCAGACTCTGGTGGAAGAAAATCTGAATCATATTCTGGCCAGGAGCCTTGGCCACTGTCCCCTGTCTCTCTGCAGACCTTTATTGTGGCAACAGTTGGCTTTACTATTTCTATGAGCTATCATGGTTCAGTCTGCCACATAGGGACTCTGAGTCTGTTTATCCTTGCATTTCTTGTGCCCAGAACACGACTGGTACATGGATAGTTCATAAATGTTAAGGGAATAAAAGAAGGATGATAATTATCTTCTCTACTAGTCATCTTTTTTCCGCCCTCAAATTTTTATTTTTTTACCACTGTAACACTCTTTAATACCCTTCAAAGTCACTAGGTTCCAAGGAAAAGATGCTTTACTCTCTGGTGAGGAACTTTCATTTATTTCCTGAGGGATAGTTACTGTCTAGTCATCTAGAAGACATTAAGGTCTTTTTTATTTAGAATATGAAGATTATAAATAACTTCCTCGGTAAGTAAACAGCAAGGCAATTCATTTTCAACAAAATTTGGCTAATATACTACTTGCAAGGGACATTTCTATTGCCAGAAACCAAGTTCCTTCAAATCAGCAGCACATAGGCTAGAAGCTAGGGATTAAAGCACATGAAATAAGTAGGGGTTATACCACATAGCAGTGGAAAGATAGACTGTTAGTAAGGCCTTTAAAATATCCAAGTAGCTTTGTGTGAAGGGAAAGAAAAACAACAATAATGAATACTTACTAAAAAAGAAAAGAGAAAAAAGACAAAAAGGGTGAGGGATTGTCCTGGAATGAAGGTTTGAAGATACTTTGATGTACTTAAAGAACATGAGAGATTTAAAGCACATGGGAGATTTTAGAGACCAGGGGTGACTTCTCCAGGACGGAGGATTAGATGAATCCTTGGTCTCCTTTGGAGGTCTTTGGCGTGGGCTATTTCCATAGGTTCAGAAAGAAATGCAGCGTGGCAGAAGCCAACTCAGGTAAAGGTACCAGTTTTCCACACATAAGAACTGACACAGGACTAAGGGTGGAATGGACATAACTGTGAAAACTTAACGTTTGACTTAAATATGAGTGGGCTGGTATTCCTCTATGCTGGATCCAGTACCTATGATTTCTCTGCCATGTGTATCTACAGTTCTCTCAAGTAACTGAGAAATAACTTTGCCTTAAACCAGTGTTACTAGCAAATTGTGCCTTAAATATCCCTGTTAGGTACTGCCGAAGGACTACTGAAAATCATGAAACTAATCCAAAGGCTAGAAAGGGTGGAAAATGACTATCAACAAGAAATTTAAGTGAAAGTCTGCTAAGTATGGAAATCTATACACAGGCACACACGCGTGCACACCTGTGCACACACACACACATCTTTTTTCTGATGCTTTCAAGGAACGGCTACAGGAAATTCATGTTAAGAAAAGGAAAAAAAGGAATCATGTCTCATAAGAATGTTTGAGTAGATTTTGGGGTGTCAGTCAGGGCCAATAAAGATCTCTTGCTGTGAGCCAACTAGAAAGAAATGCAGTGAGGGATGTTATACTTTATGTGGTCCGAATGTGATTAGTGATTAGCGCTGGCAGCTTCAGTCGCTTGGGAATATCCATCAGGGTTTCTCTCCTGCAACTCTCAACAACGACAAAATACCACTGGCTCCTGTCCCATATAATGACAAGATATTAACTGAAAATCTAATTAATTTGTGAATGAATTATGGCCAAAAAATTTACCATTTTATAATCAATTTTAAGTGAGTCCCTAACAGAAGATAGGATGAAGAGAAAGCTGTAAAATTAGAAGAGGTTGGTATACTCTTTTCACTGTGACTGATGATTTTTAAGGGTGATAATTTTACAATCTATCAAATTTTTGTCATTTCAAAGATCATGCCTCCCAATATATGATGTAAATTAATCTTAGAATTTACATATTTATTAAAAATTGTATTGAAAACAGGAAAGAGTGAGCCCTATTTGAATAAAAAAATAACTTGTTATTCTAGTGGAGATTAAAAATAAAAAATATTTTATTTTCAGGTAATGTGGGCATAAATTGCTATCTGATTTACTTAAACCAATAATTAATATGCTCCAGAGGCAATGACAGTATATTGAAGCTAATCCCCCCGTCCTCATTTTTAGGGCCTGAAACAGTTCTTACGTCAGGAAAAGCAAGGGAAAGACAAACAGGGAGATAAGGGCCAGGTCTCTGAGCCTGCAGGGCTGTGCATGTCTGAGGCAGGGCTATAATCACTTTGTGGGGTGATGCGGACAAGAAAACCCATGGTTTGACATGGACTGAAGGAGTCCTTGACTTTATTTTAAAAGCTTCTTTCCAAAAAGTTTCTCATTTTTAATTCTCAAAGCCTACTGGGCTGAATCCCCATCATAGGTAAGACTTGTCCAAGGTTACAGAATGCCCAAATATCTGAAGTAGCCTTGGCTGCCAGCAATAGTGCTGGACACTGGCCAGGCATGACTCCAGGGCACCAAGGGAAATGATGAGATGTGTATGGGATTGTCGTTATGGGTTGATGTTACAATACGGTTGGGTGGACACAACCAGTCATGAGGATTACGCTGCATAATAGACTGTCAACTCAAAGATCTGGCCCTAAAATAGCAACTGCATGGGTTCATCTACATGAAGATGAGGCTGGGGGAACAGAGCTGGTGCACAGTTACACATACTCATTAGAATAATAGATAAAGAAATAAGCATTAGGCTTAAGGATGTGTTCTCTTCAGATTCCTGGGAGAGGAGAAGGAATGAGAATACTTGTTTACTATGAAATTCAGTTTAATCATGGTTTTATAGTCATGTGCATTCATGTTAAGCTGTTATTGCTATCTTTACGAAAACAAAGCTGGCTGTGGTGGTGCACATCTGTGATACGAGCAGTCCGGAAGGTTGAGGCAGAAGGTTCCCAAGTTAGAGCCCAGCTTGGACAACTTAGTGAGATTGTTTTACAATTTTTTTTAAATGAGAAAAAAAGGATAGGGATGTAGCTCAGTGTGAATGCTCTCTGTTCAATGCCCAGTACAACAAAACACAGAAAAAGAAAACAACAACAAGAGATTCCTTCTGTTATTTACCTTTCCACAGCTAGGACTAAATACCTGACGCTGTCCATAGTTAGCTGGCTCTAGGCAGAAATGGCATGGCGGAAGGGGCCTGGTGGAGGAAAACTGCTCAACCCCTGACAACCCATGGCAGTCAGGAAGCAGGGAATGAGCGAGTCAGAGAGAAAGAAGGGACCAGCTTACTAGACCTTTCCAGGTCACGTCCCCAGTGACCCAATTCCTGCAACCAGACTCCATCTCTGAACAGCACATTCAGCTATAAACTCGCCAGTGGATTAATTGTCTAATGACTTTAGCTCCACCATGGTCTAATCACCATCCAAAAGCCCCACCTCTGAACATAGGAGAGTTTTGGTGGACATTTTACATTGAACCATAATACCTTCACGAAGTACTGTAAGCCAGGGGCTTGGCTGATACTGCCTCTGTTATGCAGAATTCACTGCTTCCGTGTAGACAGAGCTAGTACCTGGCACTCATGTGGCAACTGCTGCCTCCCATGCCCATAGCAGATACTGCGGTTCAATCATTCTGAACATGGATACATGAATCCTCAGAATCTTCCTTAACACAGATATTTGGACAATTTTTACCTACTGATTATCTTTGGCATTACAAATGGTAGCTATTTGACATCTTTGGTTAGTGGGGGTCTATGTGTACGTATAGCAGGGCTATTTATATATCAAATGTCATGCAGTCAGATATATGCTAACAGTGAAGGCATACTTCTCAGTCTATGCACCAATATGAGACTGTACATTGGTGCCTAATATATGGAATCTGAAGTCACCTTTGACTTCTCGCTCTCAGACTCCATGCTCACCAGTCTGTAAAATTGCTTGTTTGTTCTCAGATTCACTCTTCTCCTTTCTCCTGCACCCTAGGAACAACACTTCCTAGGTTCTCTTTCATTCTAGCTCCTAAGGGGTTTGGTCAGCAGGAGACAAAGACAGAAGCCTGGGCAGGAGAGGAGAGAAAATGACATTTCTTCTGATCTCTGAGTCCCATGATGCTACTGACAGGAGCTGCCCCTCCTCTACTCTCTACCTGCTGCCAAAGTTGCCATTTCTGTCCAAGGTTTTCACTTCTGGACCTGCATTTAGGCTTTCAGGTCACTTTTGTCATTGTCCTCCTACCACATGGGCGGTTGTGACCGTCCACTTCTAATCTCTGGATCATGACTTTCCTGTACTTACTATCTCAGATACTCCATTACTTCAGCAATTCTCAGTATTAAGTTCCCTCTACTGAAAAAACTAAAACAGTACCTGTTCTATGCTAATTCCTGACTGATGCCACCCATAAATTCTGTCTGCTCTGTTTTAAAAGTATAACCTAAACCCAGTCATTCTTCACCATTTGCTGCCTGCTATCATTTCTTGCCTGGGTGACTGCGATGGTTTCCTAGCCACACTTCTCTTCTCACTTCCTGATAGCCTGTTTTCCTTACAGAAGCCACCATACTCCTCAAAAACTGTAACTCAGATCCCACCACTGCTCTGCTCAAAAATTCTCCTGTGTTTTTCTTTGGCTGAGAATGAAACTTAAAAGTCATATAAACTGGCTCCTGTATTCTTCTGCACCCTAATTTCCTCCTCTACGCTGCTCCAGCTTAGCAGTCCTGGGACAGACATGTTAAAAAGGGCCAGTGTTCTTGCTTATTCTCTGCTCAATAAGCTTTTCCTCTAAACAGTCACACTTCACTGTTCACTTCACTCAATCCTGCATTCAAATATCCCCTCTTCAGACGGACCTTACCCAATACTCTCCCTGAGGTAGTGTGCTCTATTTCCTATCTACTCATTCTGCTTGATTTTTAGATGTTATACATAATTACCTGACATTAGTCATTCCTCAGAATCCACAGGGGCAGGTTTCAGGAACCCCTGTGGATACCAAAATCTGTGAATGCTCAAGTCTCTTACATCAGAGTGTACTGTTTAACCAATACCCTACACAATCTTATGTGCTGTACGTCACGATTAGATTACCTATAATACCTGACATAATGTAAATGGTACGGAAACCACTGCTATATTGTGTTGTTTAGGGGACAATAACAAGAGGAAGGCCTCTACTGTTTAGTACAGATGCAATATTTTCTGGATATTTTCCATCCATAGTTGGTTGAATCTGGAGATGTGGAACCATAGATATGGAGATCAACTGTATAACATTTTATTATGTTTTCCTTACTAAAATATAAAATCAATTAAGGACAAGGACTTTGACTTTCTAAAAGCTTGCTCTATTCACAATTCCTATTAAATAGTATGAACTGTATAAATAGCCTTGAATCAGTGAATGATAAACCCTTATTACACTATGAAGGATAAGTGGTACCAAGTAATAGTTATTTGTAGTATTAGAATAAGAACACTTTTCTAGTGAAACCTATAGACATGTGTAATTTGAAAGCCCAATGAAAACCAGGATGTTGCTATATCAATGAAATGAACTATGAGCAGTCAGTTACAAGGCATCCCTTTATCTTCCCATAGTTTTATTATCTCTGCCTTTCCTCCTTCTCAGATGCTGTTCCTTGGCACTTATGTCTACTGCAATTGCAACTGATGTGGAAATACTACTTTAAAATGTGAAAGTACTGTAGTGGACCAAATAGCTTGTGAATAAAGTTGATTGGCTTGATGGTTTTAATTGAATAAACTAGAAAATATGTTTGAAATGTCCAGGGGTATTAAGCTGCCAACTACCTCTGACCACACATTCCAGCTAGGAGCAATCACTTGTTTAAGGGCTATGATATCAACAAATTTCTAAGAACTTAGTAGTTCAAACTGATTACATCCTGCTGAAGTCAGGTTTTATTAATTTCACTCTTTGATTGTCTTCTGCTTTTTGGCTTTGAGTGGTCTTATATATTTTACTGGTCCATCTAAAAAGATAGGTTGAAGTTGTATCCCGACACCTGTGAATCTGACTGTATTTGGAAATAGGGTCTTTGCAGATGTAATTAAGAAGTAAGTGAAGATAGATCATATGGAACAGGATGAGTCCTGAAAGTAATACTAGGGATGTGCAAAGGGAATCATGAAGAGACACACAGAGGGCAATGCTATGTGAAGACAGGCGCACAGAGTGAAGACAGCCATGTAGTGACAGAGACGCACACTGGAGTTGTGCCTGTGAGACCGAGAAACACCAAGGATTTGCTGTATGACTGTCAGTCCTGATATTTCAACTACATTGGTTTAAAAAAGGCCTAGGAGACGAGTAAAGCACACCTGTGATGTGCACTGGAGGCATGGACTTGGGTATTCTACATGACCCCTTCCCCAGTCCTTCCGAGCACTGCTCCCCTGCTCTGCTTCCTGGTCACCATAAACTAAGCTCCACCTTTGCTCCACCCTGCCCTTCTACCATGCAGTTTCTGCCTTGGAGCCTGCTGACCATGTACTGGATCTCTTGAAACCATGAGCTAAATTAAACCTTTCCTCCTTTAAGGTGTGGGCGTCAGATGTTGTGTCTCAGTGACAGGAAAGCTGACTAATACAGGCAGCAGTCATCAGAAGCTGGGACAGTGAGCAAGGCCTTACACCAGGCTGCTTTCTGACACCTAGCACTCAGATATGTGAAAGACTACCTTTCGTTTGTTTTAAGATTTCTAGGTTATAGCTATAGTGACCCTAGAGAAGTAGTTCAGATGGTATCTACAGTATTTATCATCAGTAACAGGAGTCACTTTGAGACACTAAAATTCTAGATTTTACAATTAAATATTCATGAAGTTTTTTTTTTTTTCAACTGATGGGAAGGAAAAAGACAAAAAAATTAGGGTTTTTTTTTTGCTTTTTTTCTTTATTGGATTTAAACATAGGACACCTGAAGAAAAATGTTTTTTGGTTAATTCTGCCATTTGAACTGATGATTACATTATTCTGTAAAATAGAAAATACTTCATTTGAAATGGAAAGGAAGTTATATTTAGAGTATCAGGACACAATGGGCTGCATCATGGTTTCATGGATGTTTCTTTTGGTGCACACATTTGCACACTGCCTCTGCTCACTAACTGCTCACCTGCCCTTGTTTGGTTCACCCCATAAATGATGGAAGACTGTAACCAACATTTTCTTGAAAATGTGTACTAGGACCAAAACTCCTTTAAAATTGTAGTCTCCAGGGGTTTCTTTACTTTAAAAATAAATTCAATTACTTAGTAAAATTTTTAAATGCTGGATTTAGGCCCAGGATTTTACTCTATATCTAGAATTTCTTCCCACAATATGCTAGGGGAATACATCTGGTGGGCTGTGGATATAAATGGCTTACCATCTTTTTCTCTGTTAGGGATGATACCTAAACAAATTGAGTGTTATAGACTCAGATAAACTCATGCCAATTGAGGTGCCATCTGGCACAGCAAACAGCGTATGACCAACTCTCACTTTAATGCCTTTCCTAAAATTAAGTAAGCTATGAATTTTTTAAGAGTTGCTGCTATGCCACGGAAGTTAAATTGGTCCAAAAATTTGGGTGCAGACTGAGTTTGATCACCATCTCCTAGTCTCCAGTATGGTCCTTGTCTTTGTACTGGCTGCAATAACAAAGTACCATAAACTGGATATTTTATAAATAATACAAGCATTTTTTTTCCTCACAGGTCTGGAGGCTGGGAAATCCAAGAGCAAAGTTCTGATAAATTAAAAGATCTGGTGAAGACCTCCTACGTGGTCCGTAGATTCCTATCTTTTCATTGTGTCCTCATATGGTGGACGGGGAAAATAAGCTCCCTGGGAAATTTTTAACAGGATACTAACTCTATTCATGAGGACTGTACTCTCAGGGCCTAATAACCTCTCAAAGGTCATCTTTGTCATCCTACTGGGGAGTAGCTTTCAATGCACAAATTTTGGAGAGATACAGGCATTTGGTCTGTAGTCCTTGTGGACCTATGTCTATCAAGGCTATGCTTATGGTGAAGGAAGAAGTCTTCTCCAAATGGAAAAATCCTTTGTTACTCTTTTAGCAAAGAGTCAGGAGCTTCAGATTAGAAGCATCTCTGCCTTGGAAGGTCTGTCAAGAGTGACACCTGGCTCCGTGATAGGAAAGACAACCTGGGGAGGTGACAAATGTCAGATCCCACAATGTCTTCACAGGAGAAGTAACCTTAAGATACTGGAGCTTCCCTTTATTTTTTGCTTGATTCTTGGCCATAGCTGGGACCTTGTGCCCTGTAATCCCTAAATAAATGGTATCTCATGAGAAATTCTCATTGGAATTGCCTCTTTTGAGAGCAAATGTGCCACTCTTAATTCTACTGTCTCCTTACTATAACCTTTGGGACATAAAGCGAGGAATGAATCCAGAAAAGTAAGCCTTGGAGACTTGTGGTCTGATCATATAAAGTTGTGCCTGTGCTTGAAACAAACAAAATATACCTTTTATTCTTTCTATCACATCCAGTTTGGCTACCATTTGCCTTCTCTCATTTGATATTTTTAACTTTTCACATACCACCCAATTTTGTTTTCCCTGCTGATTGTTTTCATTTCAACTTAAAAAAATCCTTTGAACACATCTCATTTCAGAGATGTGTACCCTTCTTCCTAGCTTTGTTGCATTTATATTTTTCATGAAATATTAAATGTGTTTCAGAATATCTCTCACTCTAGTAGGTGATTTTCATTTGAGTATTTTGGTTTTACCCACCCTAAGGTAATAAATCATGTGAATGAAAGTTCAACATTACCAGAATTAATTTGCAACAAATGCAGTGGTACGTATATAAAATTTAAAGTACTACATATTTATTTACATGAATAGAACCTGTGCAGATCAAATGCACTGGGTTTGTATGCAAAGATGATGGCTCCACTGGAGGGCTGATTTCATGGCATCTGTTTTTTCAGTAGTGAGTGTAAATTTCAGTTGATTGACCCATTCTATGGAGACAAGCACTCCTTATAACCAGGAATTCACACCTACCAACCCACTGTGATATTCTAAGTTTTGTAATTAGTTAAAGCTAATGGACCCATAGGGAAAGAGTGAGTACATTACATTTATTGAATATTTCCTGTATTCAAGGTACTCTGAGAGGGCGGCACTTGTATCATTTCCTTTAAATTTCCAGCTTTGTACAGGTAGGTTGTCTTGTACATCCCACAGAGGTAAGAGGTACTGCAAAATGAAGGCATTTTCTGATTTTACAGTCCATGGTCTTTTCACTGGTGTCATTAGTCAAGACCTTAATCATCTATGCTCACTGCTCATAAATGCAGACAGAGAGAAAATCAAAGTTGATGAAGAAATCTCATACACAATTGGCAACTCTTTGAATGATTACATCAAGTACCCATAAGTGAGGTCACTCTAGGGCAGTGATTGTAAACCAATGGCTCATGTGCTGCAACAGGCTGATGGTATCCTTGAAAGCTCTAAAAGGTTCACTGTTGCTGTTCTACAGGGTGGGATAACAAAGATCCCAGGGTGAGCAATGGCTCCACACCCCCATACTTCTTATAACAGTTCCCAAAGAGCAGTTCAGGAGAAGAGTCAGTCCGATGATCACTTGTCAGGATGTGCTCTGTTCATGCATGGGGGCTGGTTCAGACCAGAACTGCCACTTCCACTTATGCCATAGTTTAAGATATTTAAATTTCATAGCTGTAATGAGCTGCCCAAGTATCCTTGTCACTCTTTGTTTCTAAGAGTGCTGAACCCTCTGAAGGATGTCATGTTACATCTTATTTCCTGTTCTGAAAACCTGTAGGCTGTAGGTTTCTCAAGAAATGAAAAAACAAACAAACAAAAAGCCAAAAAAGCAACCAACCAAACAAACAATAAACAACTCAGAGAACACTGATATGAATGGAAAGAAAAATGGGATCACTGCTTTCTTTTTCTTTTTCTTTTTTTTGTTTTTGCAGCACCGGGGATCGAACTCATAGCCTCACGCCTGCCAGCGCAGGCGCTTAAGCCACTGAGCCAACTCCCAGCCCGGGATCACTTCTTTCTGTGGCACCTCCAGGACCCTTCTAGAGGTTTCCTTGGGTGAGTTTAGGGGCCCTTCTTTTCCCCGTATCCCGAAGAAGTATATATGACAATGACATCTTTCATTTTAAAATGTTCTGTTTTCCAGACTATAGAAAACTGGAACATGGCTTTTCATTTAAATAAGAGTTGAAATCCTTTGGGAAAGTAGAAGAATTCAAGAAACATAGAGAAGTGGCTGTTTCCAAGCCAACAGGAGAAAAGGAGAGTCTTTTTGGTTTTCAAATTACTTGTTAGGGAAAACGTTTTCCTTCCCATCAAACTTTCACATTCTCGTCTTTAAAATAGATTAATCATAGCTGTATAGGTTTGGTTTTCTGCAGCTTGTTAAAATGTGGAAAATATGAACAGACTTTCATGAGTAAATTGTCATTTTGTGTCTTTTATTAGCCCATATTTCAAACCACATAGAGAAAGCACTCTCCTCACTTGTGAGCTGGTGACTGGCAAGAACATGCTAATGGGTTCTGCAGACCATGTCTTTATGAACTGACAATAAATTCTGGAGGACAAAACAGCTTCCAATCATAATTCAGTAGTATGGAACTGTTCTATTAACCAATCCGATGCGCTGAGTTCACGTTTCAGAACCCCATCATCGGTAGGCACCTGCTCATCTTTTTCTGCTTAATGAAGGCCACATTTTTAAATCTTTTTTAATTTTTAAAAATATTACCATTATAAAATCACATTATCTGCAATAGTCTTCCAAATAACTCTTTCGAGAACAAAAGATAGATGGATCTGGCAGAGTAGAATGTGAACACTGACCTGTGAGTCATTTAAATTTCCTGTGTCTCTGTTTCATTGTATTTAGAGGTGGGGAATAAAATAGGATGATTGTAAAGCAGTGGTTCTCAAACCAGCAGCATCACCTGAGAACTCGGTAGAAAGGCAAATTCTCAAGCCTCCCTCCATTCCCAGTGATCTGCATATTAACAAGCTGTGAACATTATTCTCATACACGCTCAGGTTTGAGAATCATTTCTATAAAGCTTAACCCTTATACAAAGGGCTTGCCTGCCAAGTTCTAGAAGTGCAAAAGCACACACATATGTACATTCATATATCCCAGCTATTCCCTTTCGGTTATTATCCCTACATTCTGTTACCAGAAGAAATTGAAACACAGAACCAGCATTTGGAAAGCTGGAAATAGCACTTGGGTCTTCTCACTCAGTGCAGTGTAGGGGGCGTTTCTGTAACTCTCTTCATGGGCCATAGTAGACAGTGGTACAGATTCTGACTGGAAATGGAGAAAGTTGCCCAGTTCTGGCAGGACTGACTGACAAATTCAGGCTTTCAGGTGGAGATGCAGATTCTGGACAGAGATTAATATCAATCCAACCCCTTCCTTTGTGTGATACTAGTGATTGTATTTTGTCAACAAACATTCATTGATCTCACACTATGCTCAAGGCGAAATGCCTAGCCAGGAAATGAATAAGCAACGGGCTTTCTCAGATACAGCATGATCTTACTCATGTGGAACAAAGGTTGATCTAATAGAAGTGGAATAGAATGGTGGCTACCAGAGGCTCAGGTGAGTAGAGCGGAGAAGGGATTTGGGAGATGTTGGTTAAAGGATACAAATAGCAGTTAGAAAGGAGGAATAAGTTCAAGACATCTGTCATAAAGCATGGTGACTATAGTTAACGGGGATATAATGTATCCTTGAAAAATGCATGTTGGATATTAAGTATTCTCATTACAAAAATGACAATCATGTGAGGCAATGCATTGCTAATTAACTAGGTATTGCCCTCCGCTAGTAGGTGTACATTTCAAAATATTATATACATAATAAGTTCACAGTAGTTTTTGAGACAGTCCATTTTACTTTTCAAACTGCTTTTCAGAGAGCCGGGGTGGTGGCTGTTTTCACAGGTTACACACTGGAATCTCTTGGGGGGCTTTTAAACAATAATAACCCAAAAATCTGATTTGCCTGGTCTAAAATTTAGTTGACCCTCTATGTAGGGAGCTACTACTATAGCTAATCTGCTTACACTAAATATAATACGGTATATGGTACATATATAAATAATATACAAATAATTGAGATATGCTTACATTGAAAATTATTCCTTATTATTCTGAAATTCTAATTAGACTGGGCATTCTGTATTTTTATTTACTGAGTCTGATAATCCTGTGTAAAGATTCTAAAATGTAGACAAAGCTGAGAAACTCAAAAGCTTCAGGTGTTGCCAGAGTGACGGCAGGTGGGGCAGCAAGGCCTCTAGGTCGACCCCATGTTCAGTTTTGTCTGTTTCACTTCTTCAGTCTCTTCATAATATTTGCTTGAAAAAAAAACCACTTTTTTAAAATGGTCAAAAATAGTTTGCAAGTCTCTGTTCTAATCCAATTGTTTTTTTCCAGATGAGAAAATGTAAGACTCAAAGGAAATGTCTCTTAGCCACTCTATCATGACTAATTAATTGCAGAACAAGACACCAGGTCTTGCTCTTTTCCTTCCACCAGATGCTACTGCCGCCACGTCTCTTTTGCTGGTTTGTGGTGTGTGTGTGTGTGTGTGTGTGTGTGTGTGACAGTTCAGAATTAGAAGTACTATGACTCTGTATCTAAAAGTGTGGGCAAATATTTAGCAAGACCTAAAGATATGCCAGGCACATATGAAGAGATGCTAAGAGCTGGGCTCGGGGATTAAGATGTGGTTTTGGTTTTCAGGAAGCTAGTATAGGTGAAAACGCGAGCAGTGCTGCTGTCCTTAGGAAAAAAATGTCAGTTTCATGGCTTGTTCCCTGCATAATCCGACTACTCACCTCCTTTCTTTG
Organism: Dasyprocta punctata; assembly: GCA_004363535.1. Taxonomy (NCBI): domain Eukaryota; kingdom Metazoa; phylum Chordata; class Mammalia; order Rodentia; family Dasyproctidae; genus Dasyprocta; species Dasyprocta punctata. Next base: position 36,690 of record RJWM01005744.1, read on the forward strand.
ATCCCAAAGATAAAAATGATGAGGTTAGAGGACAGATCTGGATTCCCAGAAGCTACTGGAGGGAACCTGGCATGTAACCTAAATTCTCATTTTGAGAGCTGAAGGATGAGGAATATATGATGACGAATGACACAGGGATGACTATTCTTTGTGCAGTGGTGTGATTCACAATGGCTACATCTGTCAGACTTTTTGACAAATGGCCTCGAATGTTCTCCAATTAAATGAACTGCATAGAATTTAAAAGTACCAGGGAATAAAAGAATGTGTCTTTCCATTTGTGGAAATAAATTTACTTCAACCCATAAAAGGATGGGTAATTATTAACAGTATTTCTGTGCCAAAGGGAAAAAATTATCTAAATAGGTGTTGAATAGAGTGGAGGGGATACACCTTCTCCTGACCTCCTGCCTGCTGTCAATTTGCCAGGGCTTCTGATGGGCAATGTGGGAGCGCAGGGGCTTCCTGCATCGCTCTCGGGTGCCAGTGACCCGGATACAATGGAAAGGCATTTTAGATGATGATCATTTGGACTTAGGAAGGGGAGAGGTCAGAAACAAGACTAGCAAGCTATAAATAGATCAACCCAGAGTGGTGAGAGAGGTCCTGGGGTCCAATGGCTTCCCTCTAAGAGTCTGAACTCCTAACAGCCCCTCAGACTCACACAATGTATAGGGAATTGCAGTCTGTTCATGTCACTTACAGAACACTTAATGGTTTCCAGGTTTTGGTATCTTCTCCACATTTCCCTTTGTACCACCACCATTACCACCAACTCCAGTACCTCCTCTGAGTCCTTAAATTTCATGATGAGGTTACCTTTTGGCTATATTTTCAAGCTGCTTGCCTGTCCATCCTTCCCTTCTCTTTCTCTTTCCCCTCCCTTCTTTTCCCTTTCCCTCCCACCCTTCCTTCCTTCCTTCCTTCTTTCCTTCCTTCCTTCCTTCCTTCCTTCCTTCCTTCCTTCCTTCCTTCCTTCCCTTCTTTCCTGTATCTAAGAGCCAGAGGATAGGAATCTCTGGTTTACAGAGTGATTTCTGTAGTTTATGGCCTGAACCTGTTAACATTTAAGGAGTGAAGGTATTTATTATTATGATATTCTCTATAATATGCTGAAAAACTTTAAAAACAATTAACAGAGTCAAATATATATATGCAGAGTGCACCTGAAGTATACACATACTTCAGGAAACTAATAAGATGTTTTTTTCAACAGATGGTGTTATTCTTACACGGGGAACCCTAGAGGATGATGCATGTCACAGAAATCCCACCACACATCTGGCCCTTAAAGAAGAAACTGAAAATACATGTGCAGCAGTCTCAGTGACCAAGGTTACTCAAGCAGCAGTGCAGTCCGCCATACTAATAAGTGTCTGGAAGCTGATGGCCACTACTTTGAGCCCCTCTTGAACTGTACAGGCCAAAGGTAACTTGCATTAATCTAATGATGTCTCAATAAATTCTTTATTAAAATCTTTATACAAGTTTTTATTTTCCTGAAATGTGTATACATTTTTTGGTGCTCTCTCTGTCTGTCTATTCGTGTGTGTGTGTGTATACATATATATTTCAATATGGTCACTTTGGAATATATATAAAGTTATTCTAACAATTCATCTTAGAAATTCTTCTTCTGAAGTTATGTTCAGAATCCATGTATTAGCTTCATTACTTCACATTCACAGTTCATTTTTGATCAAAAATTGTATTACTGCATAGATGCACCAGATTTGCTACTATATGACACTGAGTGGATTCCAAATGCCATATTCACTGTAGTGAAGAATTGCTCCTTTAAGGGAATATGGACATCATACTGACTACAGGCTGGATTGTCCTTCTCAGTCAATTGAATAGCTGAACATGATGCATTGATTGAACAGTCAAGTCCCTCATTCATTCACTCAACAATTATTTATTGAGGATTTATTTTGTGTAAGGATAATAAGATAAATAAAACACAAGGGAATAAGCTATGTAATTATGATCCTCTATATATTCATATATACACATATATATTTAAATTCGTTATTTTTGAATTCCTAATAGTTTTTTGAATTCATCATGCCAGACACAAATGCATAACCCCTGGCACTTACTTGTACTGTTTGTTTAAGTTCTGATTTGTTAATTTAAAAAATCAGTGACTATCATTTATGGTTATATCTGTGACAGTTAACTGATACTGTCACCCAATATTTAAAATCCTACTTTTTCCTTTTAAAAGCTGAACATTCTAAAGTTTAATTGGGCAACTGGCTTCTCAGTTACAGACCACATATCTCAGCTGCCCCTGCACTTACATGTGCACTTACATGTGACAAAATTCTGACCAATAGGACCAGAGTGAATGAAGAGTCTGGTTTGCCATTTTCTCTTTTATCCTTCCTAGGAGCAGGAATACGGATGAGGAATTATGAGCAACTTTAGGTATGTAGGTAAGGACAGTACTCCAGCAGGTGGTGAAGCATCAAGTAAAAGAAATATGAGTACAATATCTGGATGACTTCATGGAATAATACCACCCAAGAATCATCTTTCTACCACTGGACTGTGATAGAGAAGCCTGAAGATTCTATCTTGATTGAGCATTGTGTTTTGAGATCTAATCTAAGGCTAATCTATGCTCATTTTGTGTCACCTGTCTTTTCACATTTTGAGCACTCAAAAGGAAGAAGGTAAAATGTTTATTCACCTCACCTTTTTACTAGATCACTCTGATATTGCTCATGCCTGATTTTGCTAGAATTTTTCCACCATCACTACTAAGACTGGACTTGCTTCTTTGGTCTCTGTATCTCCTTGGGAGTGCTGGATGCTGCTAGCAAGCCCATCCTCCACTGGCATCCAAACCCCAATGTCATAAGGGATCTGGGAGGCTGAGCCACAAGACACTTAACCTTCCAGCTGTAGCCCAGATCTGACTCTTCCTGGGGACATGACTTTCCTGAAGCTCTCTCAGTGGTGGCTATTTTCTCTCATTCTTCCTTTGTATTACTGATCCTGGAGTGGAGCAGGTACCTGACTTTCCCTCCCTGTTGCCCTCAGAATTTCCCTTCACCTGCCTGACATCTGTGTCCCCTTCAGGTTACAATAACTGACAGGTTCCTTGGTCACTCCTTAAAGATCTCACCTTGTGGCTTACTATCACATTTGCAATGCAACCCTAGTCACAAATCTTGCTGATTTCATCATCTCTGCAGATGAACGTGGAGGCTGCAGATTCCCTTCTGCAGATTGTGTCCTCCACCCACTCCCACCAGCAATAACAGCAACTCCTCTAGAACCACAATTTCAAACTTTCTAGTGACCACCCACCCCCTTAGCACATTTCTCTAATACTTTAACTCAGCAACCTTTGATTGGACTCTGCTACTCACTGATGATTCTACTAATGTTTTATGGTTCTTTATACTTATCATATCCATTCTTATCCAATTTAGACTCCATGGTTCACGTGATTTCTCTTATCACTGAGTAGTGGCATGAGTCTAGAATCTAGGTTTGATGCCTAGAAGAGCTTATCCCAGAATCTGCTTTTCTTCTCATGCATGTATATGGGTGTATTAATAAATATTTCATAAATATATATATATATATATATATATATATACGACACATAAATACAGTGTATATTTATACAGATGCATACACATTTTAAAAATGATTTTTCTCCCCAGATGATGGAAATGTTGAGGAGAGTGCATGTATTCCCTCTGTCTGCTCTCTCCTCTGATAGACTGGTGTCCCACATAGCTCACCTGGGATCAAGCCTATCTTCCTCTAAGACAGGGCCAGTGCTGAAGCAAAAGGACTGTAGGAATCCATTGAGCTAGCTGAACCTTGTCCAAATGTAAGACTCACTTGCCTGGACCACCTCTTTTCTGCTGATGAAAGGAGGCTGGATGTGGGAAACAGGGAGATTTAGGCTGGTCCTGGCTAACTCACTGGGTAGCACTGGGTGCTTTTCTTATCTAAACAACGAGTCTATGTTCTTCAAAGTCTTAATTTTTCCCTTCTAAGCTTCAGTGCCTGGAATTACGGCTCTTTGGGCTGATCCCATGCTTACTATATCCTAATTTTATGGTCATAGGTTCTCCTCCATGACTTATTAGCCCCTCATTACTGAGCTTTTTGCCTGCCTAGACGTGTGCTGTCTTCCTGTCTGTCTTGTCCTTCTTAGCTGGCTCACTAGATGCTTGGCTGGACTATCTGATCTGTGATTTGTGCCATATCTATTAGATATTTGGTTCCAGCTATAGTAACACAGCTGCTTCCTGGGTCTGATATGACATAAAAGAATAAATAAGCAACTGGGGATGCAAGTGTTATAAACGAGAAGATGGACATAGTACTAAACAAAAAATACCAAAGAAGAGGGAAAGGCAAGAAGAAAGAAGACGAAAAGATTGGCATGATATTTCAGCATAATACATACTCTGGTTTAAAAAGAATATAATAAGCTTATAACATGTGGCTTGCATGATGGTTAACTTTAGGTATCAACTTGATAGATTAAAGGATATGTAGACAGTTGCTAAATAACTCTGTGATACATTTGTGAGAATATCAGGGAGGGAGTGGTATTTGAATTGGTGGACTGAGTAAGGCAGATCTGCCACCAAAGTGGGTGAGCACCATCTAAACAGATGAGAGTTTACACAGAAGAATAGGCAAAAGAAAGATTTCTTGGAGCTGAGACATCCTTCTTCTCCAGCCCATGGACATAAGAACTCCGGGTTCTCTGGCCTTGGACTCTGCAATATGCACCAGTGGGCTTCCAAGCTCTCAGCCACTCATGATTTCCCTGGTCTTAGCCTGAAAATGGCCTCTTTTGGGACGTTTTGGCCTCTAAAATCCTGTGAGCCCATTCCTCTAATGATTCCCCTTTCATCTGTCCATCCACTATACATCCATCCTATTTGGTTAGGTCTCTCTGAAGAACCCTCATTTCTCTTCTAACTAGTAGGAGTGGAGTACATAATAGAGATGAAAAGAGCACTTCTGAGTTTAAAAGGTAGGAAAAGGGCATACACTGAAGGCAGATAAAACTCTTTTGCCTAATGCATAACAAAAGCAATACATGGAAACTCCTGGAATTCTAGAAGCCTTCAATCGTGCTGTTCATTACTGGTGAAACACCCTTAGAGCCATTTTCATATAGAGATCTTGGAAACTTGGTTTTTAGATTCTTAGAAGCAGATTAATCAAAACCTAATATAAATGACAAATTATCATCCTTGAACTAACCATGATCTTTTCCCACTAATATTTTACTATAATGCAATGGATGGACATTGAAACTATCATTCAATTGAAGAACTACAATATTTTTTACTTGGTTATATCTACCACCCTGCTCAATTTGCAGCCCACTGTCTGCCATCCCTGTGAAAATAACCACTATGATAAATCTAAGTGTTATAATTTCTTGCTCTTTCTCCTTTGTTTAATTTCATTACATTTTGCAGGCTAATCTAGATTGTCCAACTGGCTGGATTAGGAAACTTTTGGAGATATGGCTGCACTTTGAAGGCACGAACTTTATGGCTGGTTTAACTCACTGATGACCTCACAGCAGAGTGGAATATAAAGAGATGGGGTTAGCTAGAGAAGGTAGGTCATGGTCTATAAGCTTAGGGAATATATCTGACCCTGGCCCCTTCTTCTATAGCTCTTTCCCAGTTCTCTGCTTTTCATATGTCATGAGTTGAGTAGCTCTTCTCTGCCACACCTGTCGGCCATGATATTTCTGCCTTGAAATCAAAAGACTATGGACTGAAACCTCTGAAACTATGAGCCAAATTAAACCTCTCTCCCTTTACAGTACAAGTATCAGGTATTTTGTGTAAGCAATAAGAAAGCTGATGAGTATAGTCCCATACATTCTATTTATTTTTCTTGTTAATGAAATTTATAAAAAAGCTGAGTACATTATGTATCAATGTGTCAATGTATCAATACTGAGTACATTATGCAAGACTTGCTTCATTTGTCTGGTACTAAGATAATTCCACAAAGTTTCATGTAGTGGTGGTTCTTCCTTTTCACTATTGCACAATATTTTATTATGTGAATATATCATAATTTGCTTTACCAATATCTTACAAATGAATACCCTGGAGGTTACCAGACATTTTGTTCTTACAGTCTAATATAGATACTTCAATTCTGAAACTTATGCATTAGAGCAACAAAAGAGAATGGAGGTAGTGGGTAAAGGAACATGAGAATGACTATCCCTATAGACAAGGCCAATTTATTTTCCAAGGTAATCCTGACAGTTTAAAATCCCTGAAGAAATGCAAAATAGATGCTATCATTTATGTTTTATCCAATATAAGATATTATCAAGCTTCAAATTTCTGTCAGATAGTCATAAGTGGTACCTCAATGCCACCTTCATAAACTCTTTCCTGATTACTATTCTACTTGGAGCATCTCTTTGCATGTTTAATACCTGTATTTTTGTTTGTAGGCTTTAAAACGCCTCCTTATGTCTTTGGCCCTGTTTTTCCCATAGAATTATTATCATCTTTTGAATCTATAGGATATTAATTTATACATATAAATAAATTCAAGTTATATATAAATTATATATTAATATATTAAAATACATTTTGCGCATAACATTAGCTCACACAATTTTTATATATTTATAACCAATATATGTATAATTTAATAATTTATAATATGTTTACATATAATATTTATATATATCTACAAATATATTTATGCATTTAGAATATATATAACATAATTTATAAATGTGTACTTGATTTATGTCTGAATTATAAAATAAGTATATATGATTTGTATATACATATACATTACATATAATTTATAAGTATCATGCTGATATTTTTATATATAGTAGAATCTGCTGGCTGTATCTAACACAAATTTCTTTTTTTCAGTTTGTATTTTCACTTGTAATGTTCTCTAGTACATCACCTGATGAACAAATTCAAATAACTTTCAAATAACTTTAATGCTTTTTGAACCTGGTTTAAGAAAGTTTTCTCTCAGGTAAGAATGATTTTTTGGTGTTTAGGATTCAATACAGGGCCTTGTGCATGCTAAGCAGCATTCTCAGCTAAGAATGATTTTTTAAAAGTTGTATTTCTAATTTATTTTTGCTTTTGTATAGAAAGTCAACTAACTTCTTATATGTTGATTTTATATCCAATCACCTATTACTATTCCTAATAACTTTCCCATGAATTCTTTTGAGTTTTCTATGGTCATATCATAATATCTAAACTGAAAAAGAGAAACGACTAGGATGAAAGAGGAAAAAACATCAAAAAACTCAAAACATATTTCAGGTAGAAGAAAACAATGAATTTTCACCACAAAGAAATGATGAATGTTTGAGGAAATGTTTAACCTGTATTCAGGCATCAAAACATTACATGATACTCCATTAATATGTACAATTATTTTTCGATATATTAGCTGAAGGCTAACACTCCAGGAGGCTGAGATGGGAACTGCCAAGTTAGGGTACAGACTGGGTAGCTTAGCAACTTAGTAAGACTCTGTCTCAAAAAAACAAAACAAAACAAAAAAACCCACATACACAGCAAAAACAAAAACAAACAAACAAACAAACAAAAAGAATTATAGCTCAGTGCAAAGGCCTTAGGTTCAATTGCCAGCACTGAAAAACAAGTTTATATAAAAACTTAGCAACTGTTTCCTTCTGAAATGGTTAAAAGAATAGTAAGACTACATAATCAAAGTTTAAGGATGAGGAAGATGAAAATAAGAAATCAATAAAATGAGGTTGAAGGAGATAATAGATCCAGTAAAAATAAAAGGTGGATCCTAGAGCAGATTTACTAAATTAGCAGATGACTAATTAGAATGATTTAAAAAAGAAAGGATAAGTAAATAATATTAATTATACAGGATGTCACTAGAATATAATAAGAACAATATACCTCATAGTGACACTGGATTTGTTCCAAGGACAAAAGGCTGGTTTAAATTTTAAATATGTAAATATTTTCTACTTTGTTAAGACATTAAAGGCAAAACCCTATAGTCACCTGTTATGGTTTCTATTTAGATATCCTCCCAAAGCCTAATGTGCTCATAGGTGCAACTTTTCACAGGTAGCTGCATCTAAGGTATGTGAATATGGATGAAGAGTGTGTGATAGCTAAATTGGCTTAGTGTAGTTCTGGGTGTGGCTAATGGAAGTCCTACTGTGGGTGTGGGTGGCTTGCAACCTGGATGAAACACAGAGACAAACAGGCTTATTGCTTGCTACATCCTGCCTGCTCTGCCATGGACTGCTTCTCCTCGGCCTGCCTTAGACCCAGCTAATTATGAATTGAAACCTCTATAAACTATAAGCTGAAATGAATCTTTCTTCATTTAACTTGTAGATGTTGGGTATTGTGTCCCAGCAATGAAAACGTAACTAAGATATCATCCCAACAGATACATGTATTCTGATAAAATCTCTGTAAGTTCATCAAAAAGAACAGTTTGTCCTTTCATTGTTTGATCATTTTTTTGGTGCCTAAGTATTGTAACCTGAACAACTACTTCTAAGATAACAATATGCAATGTATTAACTAGTGTTAATTTCCTACTGTTTTTTTGAAATTCTGTATCATTTCTATCTTTTGTTTTGTTTTAAAAAAAATTCAACATGAAGACATGTTAGAAATACTTTCAGCTAATGGGAATTAAATGAAAATATCCATAATATCCATCATAGATGAAGTTAATTTACCAGAAAAGAAAAAACCCCAAAAACCCATAAAAAATTATAACAAACATCATCATCCTAAACAGGGAAACATTGGTGGTATTTTCTTTAAAAATCAGTGAAAATGCAAGAATGTCTATTATCATCACTTCATTTCACCATTAATTGGACATTCTTTCTTTTGGAAAAATATAGCCCCTTTACAAAATCTTATACTAACCTTTCTTTTAAACATCACTCTAAAAACAGGTGTTCTTAGACATAAGGTACAGTGTTTTGAAGAGTCAGAATATTCCTACCCAAATCTAAAATTATTATGAAGTTTCTTTAAAAAAAAATGCTCAGCAGCATGGCACTTTTAGAAGGCAATTTACAGAAGTGGGTGGAGGATATAATTTGACATAGTTATAAATTCAGGAGTATTATCCATACTCAATATTATCTTGGTTTGGAAATAAATAACCTGAACCTACATTGCTTTTTATCTCCAACAAATGCAGAACTTAAAGAGCTGTTTTAGCTCATAATTTTGTTCATCCTATGATCCAACTGGTATTATACTAAGTAACATTTATAATTTGAATGTAATATGTGAGTGAACTCTGCACTCTAAGGAGAAGTAAAGAGACACTTTATGGTACTGAAATGATAATATATTTTTAAAAGATCTGTTTTTTGAGAAAGACACCAGAAAACTTGTTCACATATACCTTGCTCTGAAAACCTAGCTGAGTTTTGAATGAAGTGAATTATTTATTTTGGGATCAAAGCCTTCCATCCACTGGACAAATGTATATTAGGTGCCTCCTATGTGGCAGATACTGCTCTAGGCACTGGTGACATAGCAGTGGACAAAACAAAGACTTTGTCCTAGCGATGCTTGCGTGGACATGGTAGTATTGTTCAACAGTAAACAGTAGGGTAGTCTAGGGGATTCAAGAATAAGAATTGCCTAGCTAACACCATGTATAGTCATCATCTCCTTGAAAATCTTCCATTTCTATTTTTCAGGTAGAAGAAAAATGTCTCCGTTGATTTCCTTCGAAGATTGGGTCACTGCATCCCATCAAAGCTACACCATGAAGCCTTTCTTGGCAGATTCATTCCCAAGAGTAACAATGTCCAGCACTACAAGGGCACCTTTCAAAGGGAAACGTTGCAGACACTGTCACATTAAAGATCCTACAGTCAGGTATCACATTATTTGAAGGGAGAGAATCTGAGGCAGACAGAGTCTCACTGATAGAGCATAGTGGATACTAATTCACATTTGAGTGATTCCAAAGCCTCCATGAGCATTTTCAGTATATCTGGTTGTCTCATTCTTCCATTTACTCATTATCTCAGCAAATACTGATTTATAGATGAAAGACAAGTAGGAATTTCATGTTGTTCTCCTGAGTTTATGCTGAGTAGAGTCTATTCATAACCCATAAATACCTTATTTTTCCCAGAATATAGTTCTGTGTAACCCAAATGTCAGGCAGGCCTTCCTTTTCTCTTCTCTTGCACAGGGTATGATACAGAAAAACTCAGGTAAAAAAGAAAAAAAGTTTTAACAACTATATTTCTTTCCAGTAGAATAGGCTGACATGTAAAATGGTGAATCCCATAATTATCTGACAATGAGGGGAGATTAAGCTGAGAGTGAACAGGCATAGGATAAACGCTATTGACTGACCCATCCATCCATCACTCCCTCATCCCTCCCTCACTTCCTCCCTCCCTCCAATAAACACCTATTCAGTGCCAGTAATTATGTGAATATGATACAGCCAAACAAAAATCCCTGCCTGTGTGGAGTTTCCCAGGGAGAGGGAAGGTACACAGACTAAATTCTAAATTCTCTGGAACACAAAAGCTCTACTTTATTAAAAATGAGGAGAAGAAGTAGGAATAAGGGGGCAGTTTGTTGTTTCTGAGCAATGGCTGCAGGACAGATACATGTTTCAGGGTAGATTCTGTGGCCATGAATGGCAAATCAAGACCAGCTCATCTCCTGTGCTCCTGGCCTCATGAACTCACTGGCTCACACAGTAAAATGCTGGTACCAGGTTTATAGCGCAAACTGCTCCCATAAAAACCACATGGCTCTCAGTTCTGTTAGCTGGCTGTGCAGAAACCTGGCAGTCACAGGATGTCACTGCTCTCTTCTGACCCTCTCTTCCTTCCCTTAGGAAAACTTCTCTTCACTTTGATGCCCATTCAGACTTGACTCTTCACGACTTGCCTCAGAAGCCCCTTTCAGGATGCCACCCTGATAACTTCATTCCTTTCACTTGGCATCAAGTTGGTACTCAATCTCAGCATCTCTCAACCATTCACTCATCAGGCCTTTCAGTGAATAGTCAGGAAGCACTTTCCAGGGATGCTAGAGATTTAGTATCAAATGTCACACTCCCACATGCTCAGGAAGAGTCAGAAGAGCCAGGCAAGGATCCCGGCAACTTGCTGGGCAGGGTAAAGCCAAAGTGCTATGGAATCCTACAGGACAGCATGAGCCAGGATCTAGGGTTCTGACTTTGAAATGATGTATCCAAAGCCCCCATTTAACATGGGGAAATAAGAGTCTATGATAGCTTGCAATGTAAGGCCACAGAGAGGGTATAAGGCTATAGCACAAGAACGAGGGGGAGGTGGAAGGAGTCTCTGTACTGTATTTTTGGGAACTTAGAAGCTGCTGGTAGAGGTGGTGCTTGTTAGAGTTTCTGACATCTTGTCTCTACAACTAAGATCTGTGTGGGCAGCCCTGAGTTTCACACTTTCTCCTCTCTACTCCCAACAGCACTTAGATTTATAATGGTTTGTGGTGAGCCCCTAATAAGTACTCATGTGGTGTGCTCACAGCCTTGGCTAAGCGGGTGTTTGGTTTGGCCCGAATGGGCTGGTTCTTCTCTCACACTCGTCCCTTCCCTTGTGCACCTTCGCACCTGCACTGAGAGGTCTCCAAAGCTAACTGGAAAGGGGTAGAGGGACAGAGGGATACCCCACTCCATGAATCTGCTGGGATGCAGTGGCAAACCAAGGGCTTTTCTCTACTTGGACATAGGCCTAGGAACCTGTTATAGTTCAGATCCAAAACATCCCCAAAGTCTTGCGGGTTAAGAAGTGGGGCTTTGGGAAGGTGGTTGGATCATGGGGCTGTACACTCACTGATGAATTAACCCACTGATGAGTTCATCACTGAATGTGATTTCAGGAGGTGGGGGCTGGGCAGAAGTAGTGGGTCACAGTGGGTGTGACCTGGAACCATATGTTCTTGTTCCTGTTCCCCTTCGCCCACCATCCTGTATCCTTCCCTCTCCCTCTCCCTCCTTCTTCTTTCTGGCTCCCATGCTCTGAGCAATCTTCCTTCTCTGTGCCTTTCCACCATGCTGTTTCATCCTCTAACCATTCAGAGACTGATACCTCAGAAACCATGAGCCCAAATAAGCCTCTCTTCTAAGCTGGATATTTTGTCCCAGCAACTGGAGAGTGACAGTTTTGTGTTAATTAACAAACTCCAGAACGTGGGGGTGAAAGAGTCAGACTATATTGTTAAATTGCTGTCGTGAAAAAAATTGAGGACTTTTCATTTTACCCAGTATCAAACTGTCTCCTTCACAGCTGACCCAAAGACAAACTGTTGTACTTTTTGCCACTTTATCTCTTTAATACAAAAGTAATTTAAGACACCTGGACAGACAAATTTAAAGAACAAAAAAAGATGGCACGGGTCTATATGTGAGGACAAAAATCCAAATCACATAAAATCCCAGAAGAACATGAATTAAAAAAAAATAAAGCAAAATTTGAAGAAGCAAAGGTCTGGTCTGAAAAATGTTTGATACAAATAACTACTCTAAAAATCTGCACAACAAAAAATATCATGAGTGATGCCATCAGCAAGTGAAAAATGGGAAAAAATTTTATTTTGTACCACAAACAAAAGAAAATTCCTAAATTTTGAACTGCTCATAAAAATTGATGACAAAGACTAATGACCCAGTAAAAAATGCAGCAAAGGTCATGAACAGATAGTCCACAGAGCTATGAAGATGAGTGATCTTTAAATAGATTTGGACACAGATTTTCAACCTCACTCTTAATAAGAGAAATTAAATGTGAACCACACTGGAAAATCATTTCTCCTATGTCAGACTGGTGGAAGACAAAATTTGACATGAAATTGGTTGGTGAGGCCGAGGGGACCAGACAGGCAGGTCACTCACTACAGGTAATGTGAGAATGGTATAGCTCCGCCAAAGGTGTGTTTATCCTTTGCCTCAACTCTGTACCTGCTGGGAATCTACTCCACGCACATCCATAGAAGATGAAGTAAATCAATTGCCATATAGCCACATGATGTAGGTGTGAAAAAGAACAAGGGAGACTTTTCTATGGAAGGATCTCTGGGATATACTGAGGGGAAGACAGCAAAGTAAAACAAAACAAGATGCAGGACAGTGTATACAATATATTTCCTTTCAGGTGAGAAATACGTATATACATTTGTTTGGTTTGTACAGAGAAAGGTGGGAAAGACAAGAAACTAATAAAAATAGTTGTCTATATGAGGCTAAAGACACAGATATAAGGGAGAGATCTTTGTGTTCCAATCAGTAAAACTGGATTTTGAAAATGGTACCTGAGGAAAATGCTGGGCCCCTCTTGAACATCAGAGGCTGCTGAATACTGAAGCGTGAACCCTGCCTTCCTACTCATTACCTTTGTTCCCAGAGGAACAGAACCTTAGTTCTGGGGATATCCAGAGGCTACAGAGCCTGCCAAGGCCCACAGAGGGCCAGGAAGACATGTGCTCAAGAAATCAAGCATGTTATAGTAAATAAGGAAAGAAAAAAGAAACACTCTGTATGAGGCTTTGGGGGTTGGGTGTACCTTATATAATAAGTAAGATGACTGAAAAAAGCTGGCAGCCAACCATTAACCTGTCTGTCTGCAAGGAGTCAAAACCCAGCTTGGCTGGGAAGGACATTATCTTCTCTAATTAAATTCCTCAAAGAGTGAATTGATTTATTAATTTATAATAAATTTCCTGGTCTAATTAAACATGACCCCTAATATAGCCTCACCATATCTCGGGTTCCCACGTAATTGTATTTGAAAATCAATGCCTGAGTGATAGTTTGGAGTATTACTACTTATTGCTGGAGTAAATAAAGAGGAAGGAGAATGCTGCTGGGCTTGTTTTGGGGAACTTTAAATCAGTCATTTCCCCGAATAAATTTCAACCACAGATATTCCCTTTAATGAAACTGTATAGCCCTGGCTAATTTATGAGGGAAGTTCACATCCTGGGGCTTGAGCTTCATATTGTTTTGGCCTACACATTTTAAATTCTCTGTGCTCTCCCTTCCTTACTCTAACATCCTAAAGCTTACATTCCAGGAAGTTTTACTTCTCTGGGTCCATTGAACCTAATCCTGCTCATATTTACCAGCACTCTGCAAGATGAAGCCCTTGTCACATCTACTGTCATCTCTGAAATATGCCCCGTGGAGGGCCAAGGTGGGCAGTGTGTGGCAGATGGAAGTGGTACTCAGGCCAGCAGGATGCATGCAGGATCACAGGTCAATCGATGGCACTACCACTGCCAGGAGCCAGGTGTCCCAGCTCCCACTCGGGCCTTTCTAGCACTCAAAGCTCAATGGCCTGTAAGTTCCGAGAGGTTACTGAGGAGCTCATTGAGTGATTCATGGAATAATGCTTGACATGTTTCTTGAAAAATCTTCTGGTAGCTGGTGAGGAAGGAGCTATGGTTCCACCTGAGCTGCCCGGCTTTGTTATACTTTAATTGTGTGTTTCCAGGTTCAAGGGTAAAGGGAGCAGCTGGGAAGAGAGACTGTTTGAAGTAGTCTTTCCCTTGACCCTGAGAATGAGGCACGTTAGACAATGAGAATATATCTGCCCCCTTCCCCTGTCACTCAAAGGTTTACACAATGCTTTCACCTCTTGTGAACTATACTAAGTACCTCTAGAAAGATTCTTCCTGAATACTGAGACTTTTCTTTACCCACCTCCTTCATTTCTTCAAGACAGCGCTTTCTTACCCCAGGGTTTTATTGTTCCGATTATTGTTAATCTTTCTGGTCTTAACTATTCAGTGAGAACAGTTGTGGCAAGGGGCTCATTCCAAATGTCACTATGTACTTTTAAGCCAAATATGAAATTCATTGGTTCCCAAGGAGACCCAAACACCTGTTGATTACATTTTTTTTCTTCCATTTTTCATCTAATTGCAATTTACCTGCCTAATCAGAGCAGCACGAGGATTAACTGTTCTCAGGTAACTTTTAAGTTTGTAAAGGATTTCTGCCTCCTTGAGGCACATGTTCTCTAAGAGAGACAGAACTGAAATACAAATAAGAGATTTAATGTTAGCAGCATCAAATAACCTGTGCTTTCTGTTACCACTTCAGATAGTTCGTGTCTTCTTGACCCCTTCTGACAAAGGCACCAGTCAACTTGACACAGCCCAGACAGGAGGATAAACTATTCTTTCAAAGTCCCTTGGAGGAAGCACATCTTACACCTTAGCCACCAAATGAGATCACTTGGCTGGGACCTGGGGCATTACTGGGGCTGCAGGGGTGTATGACTACTTTCATATTTTGACACCAAAATTTGACAGTTTCCTTGTCCCAGTGAGCATTTCTGATATCCAAAGGTTAATCTTCTTTTGACTTGTTCTTGACACTACTGACATTTTGTGCCTAGTAACTCTTGGCTGTTGGGAGCTGACCATGCATTGCAGGATGTTGAATAGCATCCCTGGGCTTCATGCATCAGATGGTAGCCCTTGCCCCTTCTAAGTGGTAACAACCCAAAACTCTCTAGACACTGTCAACCATCTCCTGAGGTGGGTGGGGAGGTAATAATCACACTGGCTAGGTGATCTGGTATGAACACTTTGCATTACTCAGATGAGGGAACACCTCTACATAAAAGTCAACCTTCAACATACGCACGGGATTACATACATGTCAGAGTTGCTGGAAGTCACTCTTTGCCAGCCCTGACCAAGTTCCATTTCATTGTGCTTAACCCCCAGGAAGCTGAGAGGGACACACGCATTTTCACAAATAAATTGGCATCCTATTTGTTGCTTATTTCTTTAGATCCATTACCTACTTTTCTTTCAGCTCTGGCAGTCAAAGAAGGTTAATCTGCACCACATTATGTATCGTTTACTCCCTCCACTTATTGCACATCAAACAAGGAATTGATTTTTTAACTTTAAAATTCTACTTTTCAAACTCCTTTTAAACGTTCTCAAATGCAACATGTTTGAATGCAAGGGGTATAACATTAGGGGTGCTATGACGATGAGGGGCATTCATCAAAGGGTGACAAACTCTGGTAGGAGGTAGCTCTTCCCTCTGAATGTCTCATTAGGTCCCCAGGCTTGGCCTCCATCTCTCCTGTATCCTACAGTCCAATTTAATTGAGCGACGGCCTCGCCACGGCACACTGGTCTTTCGACAGGAGGGTAAACTCATTCTGTCCATCATGACATTTGCTTTCTTAAGGGCCTCACAATATGCAGCGTAAGTGATTAAATGCAGATCACGTCGAAGCCTCTCTTTCCGAGCCTGTCTGAAGGCACAGTGGGTTCTTTCTGATGGTTAGCTTTCCACCACATGACTCTTAGAAGCTGGTTGGTTTGTTTGTTATTGTGCATAACACTTCTCCCCACTAGAAACCCCAACACTCAGCACAGCTGAAGGCTATGAATAGCTGAAAGGGCTGCGGTTTTTCTGAAGATAGATAAATGGTGACAGAGAGAAATCTGAGACCCTGGTTTTAGCAAGGGTTCTGGAGCAGCCTGCTTGTCCTAGGGAGCACTTTTCATTTATCATCCAGAAACGGTTAATGCTAGGAGACAAACCCCGGCGTTCCAATGCATATGCCTTTTATTTTGAGGGGGGATGGGCTTGTCAGAAATAAAGCAAAGTTTTAAAATGAAACTAATACAAGAAAAATTGCAGGAAGGACTAGAGATAACTTTTACCTGTAGCGTCCATTTTAAACAACAGATTTCTCTGTGGGGAACTCAGAATGCTTATAATGAGTTTGGATTTAGTTTAACCCAATGCCGATTTTGCACATTACAGAGATTTGTCATCTTTAAGTAATGTGCCAGATGAATGCTTTAAAATAGATGCAACTTTGGGTGAGTTCTCTATAATATAGCAAAATCTGATTGCTCTATTAATAGCCAGAGTCTTTGGCCTTGAGAAGGCGGTGTGGCAGCGTTTTTAAAATTCATCATCTCTGCATAATTAGTTGTGAATCTCTACATATTCAGGCTGAGAATTAACCAGGAACTGGAGCCATCATCCCTCAGCATCCCTTTCAGTATTGTTCCACAGTCATCATTTCCTTGTGTTTTTTTAATTACTACAAAACCAATTGTTTTTAACTCAACTGCCCTGGCTCTTGGTAATTTGTTGAATGTAATTACCTTCAAGTGAAGAAAATGTACTTCTTGTTCAGGAAATCGTGGCTTGATTTCATGTGTATCATCAGGTAGCTGTGTGACCCCAGCTGTAAGACCTTGCGTATTTCATCTGATGACTGTGTTGTGAGAGTATGGGGCTCATGGAGGGGGTCCTCTTTTTTTTTCTTTTTCTTTGCGGCACTGGGTATCAAACTCACAACCTAGCACCTGCCAGACAGGTGTTTAAGCCACTGAGCCAAACTCCCGGCCGTAATTGTTTGAGGCAGAGTCGCATTATGTAGCTCAGACCGGCCTTGCGCTTATGTTGAAGCCCAAGCCGGCCTCGAACTCACAATGCTCCTCCTACCTCAGCCTCCCAAGTGCTGGGATTAAAGGCCTGCACCACCATACCTGGCTCATAGGAGGGGGTCCTCTTAAAAGGAAGCGCCATACTGTGGTGATCTGTAGATTCTAATGGTTTCTATTTGGAGAACTAATTTGATGAAAATCAAAAAGTAGTATGAACTCTGGTTGCCCACCCTAAGCAGCTAACGGTATGGCAACATGCAATGGAATGGAATAATTTTGGACCCTGGATTACCTCCTCTCTCATATGATCTGCTTCATACCTGTTATCTAATTATGAGAACCTAGGGAGCAGGGCTGTCTTATTATACCTGGGGGTTCACACTGGCTGGACACATTAGTTGCTAAATAATACAAATAAATGAGTGTAGAGGTCGAGTCTCTCCCTTGCTTTTCCCTCCTTTCTTTCCATTTTCCTCATCTACTAGCCAGTTCTATCTAGAGGTGCTTGAAGAACAAACACGACAAGAGCAAATACTCGTGACATCTCCTTCTTTCTTTGAGATCATGGATGTGACGCACACCAAGAGTGACTGTCTAGAATATTCTCACATGGGGCCAGAGGATTTGAGAGTCAAGCCAGGATGCATGAATCGATTTAAGCAAAGCAACAAGAGAGCGTTCTGAGAGGCTTCCAGCAGCCTCCACGAAGATGCAGCAATGAAAAGTGAGCTATGATTCTGCATCCTTGAGCAAAACGGGTTATTACTTTTTCTAGCACAGGCCTCACAGAAAGGGAAAAGTCCTCTTTTGGATTTCTCTTGGTACTTTCTTTCTCTGGATAAGAATCAAATAGATAATAAATGTCTGCCTACAGGGCTATCCAAGACCTTGACCTGTGCCATGAGTTGGATTTTTATTTAGCACGTATCCTATGCTAAATTGAGGTTATGAATGAGAAACAATCCTGGTTATACTGAAGGAGTTGAACATGCAAACAAATAAGCCAAATGGCAGGTGATAGACATAAGTACAGGGTTTCTTATTACAGAATGGGAATGGTGGATAAAGGAATATCCTGGAAGACTTCCTGGAGGAGGCAAAGTCTGAGTTGAAGCTTAAAGAGTAAATAGAGATAGGTGAATGGTTAGAGAAGAGGCGTAGTAGTATGAAAGCCATCCCAGGAGATGGGACCGCATTAGTAAAGGCGCAGAAGAGCCTCAGAGGATCTTGTGTTGAGGATGCAGCAGGTATTTTGATGAGGAATAAAGTTTAAGTTAGAAAATATGAAAAAAAAAAAAAAGGCTGAGTCTGCTGTAGAGGTAAATGCCTGTAATCCCAGGGGCTGGGAGGCTGAGGCAGGAAGATCAAGGATAGCCTGAAGTACATAGCAAGATGCTGTCTCAAAGAAATCTAAATGAATGAATGAATGAATGAGACAAGGCCAAGGTGACGGCCAAGGTCAAGGTAGGCTTTGTGGGCTGGGTCTTGTGAAGAGGAGGAGACTGCAGTTTCCTTTTTTATCTTTTTTTTCTTCTTCAAACTGATAACATTTTAAATTTTAACTTGCTTGAGAAAAGGAAATACTATTTTACCAGAAATAAGTCCTGGCTGTGAGCCATGTACTTAATTAAGCAGATTTTTATTGAGTATCAGATTTTGCACTAGGTCTGTTGATGATAGCTTCATTTTCTGAAAAGCGGAAAGGATCATAAATTCTTTTAAAAGGTAAGTTTAACTCCGTGAACCGAGGGTGAGTCAGTGTTACTTTAGAGGTACTTGGTTTCCTCATCTGCAAAATCGAGACAAAATGTCTCTTTTATAAAGTTCTTATGATGAATGCATGTGAAAAACTTACCAGGAAAGTTATCTGGCCCTTAACAATAGACGTGTCAGTGTAAGTAGTCTTACTGGGGTCAGTAGACTCGAATTTGAATGATTCTATTTTGGGTGATATGGAGAATATAAATCACTTCAGTGAAGAATAAACAGAACAGATTCCATAGAAATGTAGTTCAGGAAAAAACTTCACCAAGTGGGGCCCGAGATGAGCCAATTGTTATGCAAATACAGGGATGGTGCTCTGCAGTATCATACTGCTAAGGCCAAGGGAAGAAGGAATTTGAGGGAACTGCGTTCTACTCTCAGATCCTCGAAGGACCTTCACCTTGCCCTGTCTTATTAAAGTTTCCTTACGCATTGTGATTGACAAATAAAAAGCTGTACAGATTTAATGTATGCAAATTGGTGAGTTTGGATGTTAAGTCCGTGGTGTGATTGAAAACTACAATGAATGTTTAAATTAAAAAATAAAAAAACTTATTACAGTAAAAGAAACATTGCCATTAACCTTTCCAGCCCCCAATACTCCTTTTGCTTTAAACACTCTTACCTTATTATTCTTGCCATTTTCTGAAGCAGTTCTGGAAGTCTTTTTTTTTTTTTTTTTGAGTGTCCTTAATTGGCACTGTTGTAACTGCCTTCATGTCCTAACAGATTAAAAACTCTTACCTTTCCCAGTCATTTTTAATTTGGGGAAGAGCTAGAGGTTGGTACCAGATCCAGTGGATGAGTACACATCTTAATCTTTCTATCAGTCTGCCTTCCTGCTTGCTGAATGGCACTCAGCAGCAGCATTCACCATTTTTTCATCACATCTCATGAAGACACTCAAGGAAGAGGACTTCCAGAGCTGATTCGGAAATGGCAAGAATAATGGGATGAATACGTTTGACATGAGGATGCATATTTTGATGGGGTTTAATGGCAATGTATCTTTCATTGCAATACTTTAAAAGAAAAAATTTAAACATTCATTATGTATTTCAATCATACCTCAGATATACCTGGACATAAGATTTTGTAGATGATACAGAATCACTGAAGGGTTTTAAGCAAAGGCACAACATGATGGGATTTTGCATATATAGGAAGGCTGTTTCGGCAGCCTGGGTGATGTACTTGAAGGAGTTGAGACTGGCAGTGGGCTCACAGGGCCCAGGGCACAGCAAGGCAGTGGAGGCATGGGAACCAGCCAAGGGCCTTCATGGAGCCAAAGGGAGAGGAGCTGGAGGAGATGTAGATCTGAGAGGCACCTAGGAGGGAAGCCAGCAGGCCTTCCTGACGGCCAGCATGCGGAGACAGGGGGAAGGGGCGTGGGTAATTAAGAACTGCATAGAGGTATCTCTAAAAGCATGGCATGACATTTGGTTAAAATGGGGAACCTAGGAGGCAGAACAAATTTCCAGAGAGAATAATGTTTCAGTTTGGAAATTTGCCCAAGTCAGTAGGTTTGGTGCTAGAGTTTGGGTCAGGAATATCCCCTAAAAGCTCATGGGGCAAAACTAGGTCTCCAGTTTGGAGTGATTGGGAGATAGTGGAAACCACACGACCAGGTAAAAAAGTCAGAAGCTTGGCGGGCTCTCTTGGCTAGAGAGTGTCACTTTGCTTTGCACTAGCCACGTCCAGGGCATTGAGCCAGGTGTGGGAGTTGGGGAGGGCCTCTCCTCCCTCTCCTCCCTCTCCTCCTTCTCCTCTCTCCCTTCTTCCTTTCATCCTGAGATTCAGGTTTGCCACTGAAATTCCTCTGGATCCTCCCCTCAGCCTACCTTTGGCCTTTGGCCTTTGCCTTGCTCTCTCCTTCACCTTCCCTACTCTGTCCCCTGCGCATGCCTCCTCCAAGGCCTTGACTGCAGGAAAGGGGCAGGGATATTCGTTTTTCCCAGGTTGGCAAGTTGGAGTGGTAGCTATGTGGAAACAAAGCCACAAAAATTACTTCCATCTGCGCTCTCACCCGCGGGGCCACCTACCCAGCTCCTAAACCCTGCTCCTGCTGCTGACTCTGTGCTAACAACTTGGACTCTGTAAACATTTTTCAAAGTCAAACTAAAGAAACCGACCTTGAAAGAAAAGATACGTATTTACTTTATTTTTTATAAGCTTGTAGGCAGGATTGAAGAAAGTAGGTTTCTTTTGCCATATTTGGTGTGAGGCAAAGGAGCAAATGTGTAAGCAAAACCAGGGCCATGGGGCCACAGGCCGAGGTTTCAAAGGGAAGCCCCCAGCCTTGCTGGGACTGGCAGAGTGAGCAACCAGGGGCCGGTGGGCTCCTGCAGGAGGTGGGTGGTGGGAGCTGAGGGAGTCAGCTCTGAAGGACAGATTGCCATTATCAAATGTTCCCTCCCACCCCAAGGAAATTTCAGGGAATCAGGGAGAACGGGTGTGTTCAAGAAAGGACAACTATCTTGGCAGACACACAATGAAGCTTCAACATCTACTGGCAAATTCCATTCTGCAGGTCAGAGACCTCTGTTAAAAAACCTTGATATTTAAAGAGGTAATGCAGGGCTGGGGGAGCCAGCCTCACTGTCAAAGGCACACATGATGATTAGGGAGGCAGAACCATGACTGGAGGGAACAAAATCTCCACTAGCTACTTTAGGCACATGGTCTTTTCAGATGTTCTTAATGGTTTCTATTTTCTTCTTTTATACCACCTTTGCTAAAATGTACAAGGTTAATGGTGGATTGTCCACCCTCAGCGTTTCTTCCTAGGGTTTCTTAGAGGCCGGGGCAAACGTTTGTCCACGCCAGCTGTCTGCACACAAGCCTCTCCCTTCCTGGCAGTACCATCCGCAGCTTGTGGGATGTGCAGATAACAGCTCTCCTGCAACAAGGCCACTGCGAAAGCACAATGCAGGCGCCTCGGCAGAGGGAAGAATTGATTTGCTGGCTGTGCTGCTTCAAGGACCACAGCGACCTCTCCAAAGAAGCTGAAACCATGGAGTAAAACACATCTGCTCTTTGGAAAGCAGGATGCCTTCTGGTTTGAGAAAATAGAGTAACAAAAGTGAATATATAGAGAAGAAAATCTAGGTTGCAGCTCACTTTATTTTTCAACAAGATTTTTAAGAAGCTTAAGGAGCAAATTTTCCATTCACCTGGACCCATAGCCATAACCTGCTGCTTCTTTATGGCCCTGCACGGCTTGTTTCAACAGGTCCGCGTCAGAATGCGAGCTCGTGAGTAAGTGCGCTCAGGCGCATGTACACTTTCACCTGGAGTCAGAGGACTGGTTCAATCTGGATTGGGTTAAAGGACATTTTCAAAATGTCTTTAGGCTACTACCCACTTCCTCCCTCTTTGCTTCCTTTGCACACTTGCCCACTGGAACCCGACTGCCAGAGGGAGGTCGATTGTGTCCTCCTTTCAAAATATGCAACACACAGAATGATGGAGCTCCTCCTCACATAGTCATCCCTTGGTGTTGGGGGGGATTTGTCCTAGGACCCCTGCTGAATGCTCAAGCCCCGCATATAAGACGGTGTAACCTACACACTCCTCCCATATACTTTGTTTAAACTATATCTAGATGACTTATAATACTTAACACAATGTAAATGTCATGTAAGTAGTTGTTTAGGGACTGGCAAGGAAAAATAAGCCTATATGTGAGGTACAGGTGCAACTTTAAAAGAAATTTTTTTCTTCTTTTTGAGAAGGTGTTGGGCTATGCAGTTCAGGCTGGCCTTGAGCTCACTTTGTAGCCCAGGCTGATCTCAAATTTGCATCAATCCTCCCCCCATTCAGCCTCCCAAGTGCTGGGATTACAGGTGTGTGCCACCACCTCCGGCTAAAAGTATTTTTGATCTACAGTTGGCGGAATCTATGGATGCAGAGCCGGTGTTTATTGGGGGCCAAATGTGCTTTCTTCACATCGCATACCCCCAGCCATCCTCCTCCCTCCTAACATGTGCCTGCTCAGTCTCCCTTCGCTGGGCCTTTATTCCTCGCAACCTGAGGCGAGAGGACAAGGTTCTTCTCTCTCACTCCTGATCTCACTTCCTCTCAAGCTGTAAGTGCCGTCCACGTGTCCAGCCTGACCTGGCCTGCTGCACTCCAGATTCAGTCACCTGCTGTGAATCACTCCCTCCTGAAGGCTTTATGGCACCTCAAACTAGCGCGTCCACATGGGACTCTAGACAATTCCCCAACCCCCAGCATCAGCAGTCTCCATTACCACCCATCACAATGGCCCCGCGGGGACCCCATCCTGGGAGTCATACTTGACCACTTGTTCTCCATAGCCACCTGCTGCCAAAGGTCCATCAGCGAACCTGATTGACTCTTCATTAAATTGGAAATCAAGTCATTCTTATTCCCCGAACTGTACCATGAGCCCTGAGTGAGTATTCATACTTAAAATTAAAATTTTAATAAAAGAGAGGAAAAAAGAGAAACGGTCCACGTAGCAATCCTTAGGAAAAGTGGAACGAAACTTAAACTTGAAAACTCATTTGCTTACTGCACTGGTCTGTATGCAGTGCACAGGAGCCAGTGTAGGCAGGGAGCACTTCCACTGCTGCGAGAGCCCTCTCAGCCGGCGCTGCTCACCCACGTTTGTCAGCCCCGGCCTGGCCCACACCGCTGAGGTTTCCCCCCAGATGCCTGGAACAGCCCCTCACTTGACGTTGCCTCTTCAGTCTACAGGAGGAGGCACAGTGATCTTTGAAAATGTCTCAGGTCAGGCCGCTTCTGCGCTGACAGATTCTAAGTCCCTCTGTATATCTCTTTGAGCAGAAGCACCCATCAAATGCTGGCCTCTCTACTCGGGTGACCTCAGCTCATCCGTCTTCAGGTTTGTTCTCTCTGCCACCACGACAGTGGCCCTGTTTCAATCTCAGGCATGGGTGCAGGCTGTTCCCTCTGTGAAATGCTCTTCCCTGGATGTCTTCCTGGCTCCTCCCTCTCCTTCTCCAGCTCTGCTCAAAGTGAGGCTTGTTCTGACAGCAACATCTCCCTTACCCAGCCCTTCCTTTCTCCCCCACTCTACTTTCCATAGCCCTTTCCTTCTTTGAACAAATGGCCCATGTTTACTACAGTAGTTTATTGTCTACCCTGTCTACTTTCTGGCAGAGATCTCTGTCTGTATACTCACTTCTGGAGAGCTGGTCCCATCAAAATGGCCTTAAACAATGCTCAATTGCTCAATGATGCATAGGCAGACTTTCAGAGCTCTCAGAGGCCTGAAAAACTGTTCTTTGGTTGGGCAGGTGAGAATTGGTGAGGTAATTCACTGAGGACCCCTAGTGAGTTTAAGGAAAGAACTAGGACTAGAGCTAGCCTGGTCCTAGGTGCCTTTACTGGGCAAGGACAGTGAATAACTCTTTCCCTTCATCAGTCACAACTGGAAGGGACACTGATGGACCACAGAGAGCCACTGGGGAGGGCAAACTAAAATATCAGGGGTATCCGCTATTTCTTTTTGGTAAATGGTATGGATTGAGTATGGTTCATCTCCAACAAAATTCACATTTATCTGTGGTCCCAATGTAATGGTGTTGAGAGGTGGAAACGCCTTTAAGGGGCATTTGGGAGTAGGAGAAATTTGCCTTCGTGAATGAATTAACACAGTTCTCGAGAGAATGGGTTAGTTCTCACGACAACGGACTGTTACAAGGCAGGACAGCTCCTTCTCCCCCTTCTTCTGTGCGTGCCTCCTTCCCTTGAGCCTCCAGCAGACACTCACCAGAAACTGAGCAGATGCTGGTGCCCCGCTCTGGAACTTCAAAACTAAGAGCTACATGAACTTTTTTACAGTATTTAGTCTTGGGTATTTTGTTATAGGAACAGAAACAGAGTACGGCAGTAGTCTTTGTGTGATTCAGCCATAGGTCCTACTTCTCTGGTGAGCTGGTGAGAAGCAAGAAGTATGTAATTAAGAGCAAAGTGATGGGTTCAGATGGACTGGCTATTCTGATATGTGAGTTTTACCCCTTGACATTCCTGTGCTATGAACACCAAGGTAATCTGAGAATTAGAAGCACAAAGGGATGCTAGATTACATTTTTCCTTAAAGAAGCATATCAATCTTGTTTTAAAAGAGAATCACGGTTCTGTCATATAATTTCTGAATTAGTATTTGTGAAAAAAATGACTAACAGGAGAAGAATAATCCTTCACTGCATCATTAAAATACTTCTAAAAATCCACAATGATGATGAGAAGAAAAGCAGACCATGGATCACATTTGTGTTAGGGGTTCATCTGTCCTCATATCTGTAAGGAAGTGCTATCTGAATCTGAATATATATATATATATGTATATATATATGTCTATATATAATATTTATTTATTTAAATGCCAAGGGATGATGAGTTTTCTACTGCCAGTTTTGATGAAAAGAAAAAGGCAGTGAGGGAGCTTCAAAAGCACAAACAGACTTGTTCATAAAGGCACAGCTAACAGGTCTGAGAGGCACAGTATGATGTTAGCAACGAGCCTGGAAAACTCCATCCAAGGCCCAGTGGATGATTTTAACTTGCCAAAGTATGTAATTAAGAGCAAAGTTATCTTTATAGTCATTCCTTCATTATTGAGATAACGCAATTGGAAGCTGTTTTAGAGATGCCAGATCTGGAAATAAAATCCTTACAGACTGCACTGCAATGTCGTGAAGATTATACCAGGAAACAAATTGACGCACATAGACAATCTTCTGTATGTACCAGAAAATTAGATCTCAGGAGACACATGGCGCTAAGATGTAAAATAAAGGTGGGTGGGGGCCAGGCACAGTGAAAGGCAGACACAGCGGCTTGCCGGGGAGAGGAGCTCACACACGCCTGGTGCTCCCAGGCACTGCCTGGGGTGGGGCTCCTGTGGTTTTCACTAACTTCCCCCTGCCAGCTCCCAAATCTTTACTTTCATAGTCCAGTTCACTGTCACTATCACTGCTACCCCTGGCAGAGTATGTACATATTTTTAGTATCTGGCCCTAAAATAAGAAATATGAGACTTCGAGGACCATTCTCACAAATCTTAATGGGGCAGAGGATCTGCTGAGGACATTAGACAGTTCACACCTGTGTGCTCGGTAGGTGTGCGTGCAATTTTGCCTCCACTGCCCAGTCCACCTCCACCCAAGAACAACTCTGGTGTGCTGGTTTCCCTGCCTCCTCCTGAGGGACTGGTACAATCTATTCAATTACTGCCACAGCAGAAATGGGTCTGTAATAATAAAGCCATGGAAGTCACCCTGCCATTGTCCCAGGCTCAGGCAGGCCCCCCAAATCACCCACTCTGCATTTTGCACACTGCTTTGTAGGTCTCATTTTTCTGAAGTGCCTATTATGAGCTGCTGTTCCATGCCTAATGGCTTATTTAGTTAACTGATCTCATCGTTGGTGTTCAAGTGTGTGAGACCATTATAAACAAGAACCTTGGAAACAAAAGAAGAAATGTTTGCTTACTTTATAATTTCTACCTACAAAAGGAAGGGAGCCTTTAGGAAAGTGAGCAATTGCTGACTCGTTCCCTATATTCCTCCAACCTACAGATAGATATTTCATAAGTCAGGGGACTCAGGGTCCCCTCTTGCTCACAGGCACACGGAGCCTGACTGCCCAGGATGTTACCTGCATTGCAATGATGCTATGTTCAGCACCTGCTGAGCTGGTTAAGACAGGAACCACATCTCCCTCTGCACACAAGGAGAATACTGGGTGCATGATTGCAGCTGCTACGGGTTGTGTCAGGGGGAAGAGGTGATATTTGGGCTCCTCTTTTATGTCTGTAGATTACTTTCTTGGAGCCTGTTATTCTCCTCTTAACTTGGGCAGTTTTGGATGGGTTTGAAAAACTTGTTTGGAAGGGTGTCATTGGGTTGGGAATTAGAAAAACACAGTTTAGGATATAAGTTCCCTCAGCTGGGGTTATAAATTCAAGCAGTCATTCATTTTCTTTATACCTTCATCGAATTTCTCATTCGCCACCTTATTCCGCAGGTGTTTACTGAGTACTTATTCTGTGCCGAGCAGTGTGCTAGGTTCTAGGACTGCAGAGCCAAACCAGGATATCAGGAGCCTTAGGTTAGGCCTTAGATCTTGTATTTAATAAAGGAACAGTAAAACTGATTTATAATTGAAACTACCACTAAAGAGTTTAAGCAGTTTACTTTTCACGGGACCAACAGGTGGGCACCCCCTTCCACTGGCCACCCCCTTACCTGGGTGTCGGCAGCAGTGCCATCTCTGCCCCAGTCCGGAAGTGGTTTGCCAGCCACTGTATCTTCAGCATATTCAAATGACGAGCACATCTGAGGCCTCAGCTCTGCTTCACTCTGCTTTTGGAAACTGGTTTTTCCTAAAAGAAGAAAATATATATTAAATCACAAATCAACTACCAACCTTTTACAACTTTAGAGAGGGAGGTGGGAGATATTTAGAAATCATAAAAAGATTTAAATACAGCCAAGGTTGGGCTTCCTGCAATTCTGTCCCCCGCAGTCTGTGCTATCTAAAATATCTACATAATCATGTATACATATTTATAAAAGAAGCCCACTTTGGAGATCCTAAGTGTTTTCCACAAGAGTTTGAGACTTTTCAGGTTAGAAATGATTCAGAAGGCAGACCATTTGTGAAATATTGAGGTTATTCCTCATATACTGTTATTTATCAAACAAACAGATTTTGGAGACCATCTCAGAGCCCTCACTATGGGAATAGGTACTGTCATAGTTCCAAAGGAAGGATTTAAATTTTCAGGCTTTCACAAGCCTAAGAGCAGGGAACACTTGTTTTCTTACAATATCTATTAAGATCCTTTTCAATAATGTATGTGGGAGGCTTTACGCAGAGGTCCTTAAAGATCTTTCTAGGCAGCACTTCTCAAGTTTTAGTGGGTTCAACACGCATACATGCACCACTGGTGCTTCTGCTAATTGCAGGTTCTGATTCAGAAGGTGTGGGCTGGGCTCAGAGCATCAACTTTGCTGACATGTTCCGTGGTGGTACTCATGATGCTGGCCCATGGACCGCACTTGAAGTAGTAAGGGTGGAGTTAGCAGACAATGATTAAAGAACGTTTCTCCATTACCCATAATAGGACATTAACCTGCAGAATGTATTCCTTTATCATGCTACAGAGCAGATTTGCTGTTATTATTTTCCAGCCTCAACGATTATCAACAGGACATGCTGTGACACCCTCTCCACAGCATTTTGCTCCTAATGAGAAGCAAACAGACTGTGTTTTTATCAGCCCTGAGAGGCTGATACAATGACTTCCATTTTTAAGATGGGATAAGAGAAAAACTGACTCAAATGTATGTTAAACAGGAAGTGACTGCTGAAAGCAGGCTTAATTTCATTTTCCTTTTGTTCCAGCTACTTTTCTAACCTCTAGTTTACCACATGAATAACAAGCGGTCACTGAGAAAAGAGAAACTTTGGATAAATTTTCCTGCCTCTGGACTACAGATACCGTGTGGTGGTGGGACATTTAAGGATGGGTGACCCAAAGATGTCTTGCCATGCTCACCTGGCTCTCTACCATATACTACTTTTTTTTTTAAAAAGACAACTCTTTATCAGAATTTAATTAAGACACAAGCCTTAGAAATCTAGTGCAGTGAATATTACAGCAAGATCCGAACAATCTATGTTCCATCCCCTTCTTCTGAAGCAATTCAAGGCTTGTGGTTTCTATTCAATTTGTTATAATGACAGTGTTTAATCATGGAGTCTACTCTGCAGCTCGCTGCTGAATTGAGGTCACACATGTGACTATTCAGGCAAAGAGCATATAATCTATAACTAAGATTTCACCCCTGAGTCTCTGGGGGCGATGTCATTAATTAACAATGCACTTATTTCTAAAATAATGAGCTTTACAGCCTTTAAAAATGGACCGGAGGCTTGGAATGAGCAGGAGTTAGTGGTCAAACATCCGTAGCAGCTGGTATTATGAAATAGAGGAAGAACTCCACTATGGGAGTAGCCCAATGCATTCATTTAGAGATACTTAATTAAAAGTCTTCTTTTCGAATTTCTCAGAAACCTGTAGTATAATCTCCACTTGCAGCTCCTTTCTAATTATCTAATTGTAAATGAAAGTATTCAATTCAGAGTTGTAGTTTATGTACTTAAGCATGTTGTCAGAGCAACAGAAGCCACACATGTTAAAAATTATTTAGTGTCATCCCAACCTGCAATAAATATTTTTAATCTTGAGGGAACCATGAAAAAACTTTGACCCTTGGCCCGACTCTGTCTTTAATCACAGAAATTTGTTTCAATTGACTGCGCTGAAGGATAGCGCACCTCAGTGGAAAGGCTTGGTGTTTCTTCCCACTGCAGCTAGTGCACAACCTACTGCTGATCCATCAGACTAAGATTTATGGTTCAACATATAAACATACCGAACAGGACAGGAATATGTCAGAAGACATAGGGCTTCTAGTTAGAGGGCAAGTGACATTTTTAGTTATATTATTTCTTGGGTATAGATGGGTAAAATTTGCATTCAAAGTTTTATAGGATAAAATCCCATGAATATATGCTTGCATTTTTTTCCCATAATCAATTTATATATACATATAACAGTATTTACACATTTGCTTACTTTTATGTGTGTGTACTCCTTAAGGTAACACTATGAGTTAATAATGCTTTACACATCCTGTTTCAATTTTTGGTGGAAGACATGCAGGAATGTTCAAAAATCCTCATTTCCACAGGACAGAGGTCACTGACTTCCATTTTTCCTAGTGCAAAATTTTCCATTTTTGTCACTATGGGCTGGAGAAAAACATCTCATTTGAGAAGCTGCTGGCATTTTACCTGAGGAGGCTGCCTTGGGAAGGCAACTCTGAGGAGGTCGCGTCCCTCT
Source organism: Dasyprocta punctata (assembly GCA_004363535.1). Classification (NCBI taxonomy): domain Eukaryota; kingdom Metazoa; phylum Chordata; class Mammalia; order Rodentia; family Dasyproctidae; genus Dasyprocta; species Dasyprocta punctata. The sequence goes on from RJWM01005744.1 coordinate 66,837, forward strand.
GGCCATCATGATGGGGTCAGATGCGGAATGAACGATGGCCGTCTCTGTAGTGAGCTGGCTGTCTGGGAAGGAAGGCACTTCTCGTTCAAGGGTTTGGGCTCTGATGGAGGAGGCTGTGGAAGAGGCTTGCTGGAGAGACAGGAGGGGCTCGGTGTCCTCTGAGGAGTCTGGCTGGCGCATGTACCGGCCTGTCGCACGATTTCCTGAGTCTGGGAGTGGGAAGGTTCCGATGCCGCTGTCCAATGTTCTCATCTGGCAGTTTGATTCTGAGACAGAAACAGAGAGGGGATTAGAGAAGGCTCACCGAAAAGGTTGAAAAGATCATGGATATTTTGTTATAATCTCAGGAAAGGGGCTATTTATGAAGAAGAATTTATAAGAAAAAGAAAAATAATAAACATTCAGAAATAGGGTGGTGAATTTCCAGTGAGGTACATGGAACAGACCTTTAATGGAACATAAAATTAACCCCTTCCAAAATGAAGTAAGAAGGCCAGCCTGTTATAGGCAGCAACAGGCAGATGCACCTATTCCTTAGATAATTCAGTAGAGTTATAATAGAAAAGGAGCAGTCATCAGAAATCAACAATTATTTTTGATTATCCTTATTTCAACCTGGGAATCATGTGATTTCAGTTAGGTGAAATTTATTAACTGAAATAAAATGAGTAATGTGCATACATAACGAATTGAAGTAATGTCTTAACAAAGGTAATTGTGTATCTCCTGTATGAATTACCACCTATGCAGCAGTTAACTCAATCTCTGGCCTCTCAATTTGACTGTGAGGACAAATAATTCACACAGCATAGGGTCATTACATCACTTAGCATGTGAGCTTTGTTCAACCTCACTGCCACTTGAAGTCTTACTGAAAAGACACCAATGCTACTTTCCGACTTTCTTACTTCATGCGATGATAAAACTTGCCAGTACTCTCTGGACTTCTTATTAATTCTAGGGATCCTATTTTTCTCTAGAACAAATTGCATAGATTTTACCATATTTGTGATATATTTGTCTTAGCTAATTTTCTTGTTGCTGAGACAAAATACCCGATGCCCAAGGTTAAGGGAGAAAACGTTTATTTAGCTCACAGTGTGTAGAGGTTTCAGTCCATAATTAGCTGACTCCAAGGCAGGATGGCCTTGTAGGGGAGAAACAGTTCATGGTGGATAGAAATAGCAAAGCAACAAGGAGACCTTAACAGAGTATTTCTGCCCCTTTTATTTTATCCAGACTACTTAGGGAGAGCAGCACTCACACTCTTAATCCTAGCACCTACCATTGCACCATGAATCAATTCCTGCATTGCATACTCTAGATCCAGCCCCACTTATTAGGTTTTGGGGGCACAATTAAACAAAAGCCATAACAATGCTGCTAATTATGCTTCCTCTTAAAATTTTCATATATGAAAATTTATGAAAAATTATTTTTATTTTTAATTTCTGAAATGGTGATGTGACTTTTCCAAGCCAATCAGTCAGCTTTCAACATCTGATTGTCATCCAGAAAGTCTCTATTCATACAAAACATCTTGGAATGAAACTTCCTTAGCTGCATTTTAAAAAGTCTAGTACTGGCTAAGCTATAAGTCAGTACTGTGTTAGGTATGGTGGGAAATACAGTTACAGTGTAAGCTTTATATCAAAAGCTCAACAACTAGCATTTATTTGGTGCTTTATAAAACAGTGGCTTATGATGTGGTCTTCGCCAACAACTGATATTGTGAATCTCCATATGACAGCCTTAACCTCTTGGAATCTTAGGTTCCTTACAGGGTTGTTATGTGTATATATTCAGCACCAAATCCCTAGAATTAAGAAAGACAACCAGCACACTGTGAGATAGCCAAAGGAATGAAGTAATACATGACAATATATACAAAGTACTAGTCTATTTATTAACATTAGTAGATATCTGATAGTTAAGTAGCTTATCCTTAAGTACCTTTCATACACAATTTCATTAGATGCTGAGCAAACATCAGAATACATTCATTTCCCCTCATCTCCCCCTGCCCCAAATACCTCTTTGGTATAAGTGAGTAGTACAATTCTAGGAATTTCCTAATATCAAGGTAAAAACAATGGTGGTTTTCTTAGGTTCTAGACATTTGGTGCTTGATTTTGGAAGTACTGGGAAGATGAAGTTCCCACTGAAGCAGAGGTTTCAATCTTGACAGTGGAACAGAATCAGAACATGCTGCCCGCCATGGTGTTACTACGCCTTCCTCTGTGCCATTAGATCTCAGGGTTTGGTCATGGACTGCAGGACCCTCGACTCAGAAACGTGGTCTGAAAGATGCTTTTCTTTCCAGGCTCACAAGCTCTGAGGTTTGGCCTCATTCATTTTTGCCTTATTTTCAATGAGCCTCACAGGTTATTCATTATTTTCTTTACTCATTTTCTCCAGTTACAGAGACTTCACTGTTAAAAAATGGTCTCTGACAAACAAACAGTTGCTTACATGGGAAGGCATTGCCAGAAGACTGAAGGGGTGGCAGAGATATTTCTCTGCCTTTTTCTATTTTAACCTAGATAGTCAACTGTTAAGGTTTAGCATACCCATGTATTGTATTTGGGGCAATTCCTAAACTCTGAATATTTCAGACACATAGGAGTAAATAGGTCATTGTGAAAACTGACCGAGTCTTTGGGGGTGGAAAGTAAAGTGTAATAGGATGTGAGATGTGTTGGACCCTATGTATCAAAGGTTGTCTGCCAAAATAATTTACTCCCGACATTTTCAGAAACACCTTCCCCTAAACCACAGAGCGTTCATCAGGATGGGGCATTAGGACGCTTCTCCTTTCATAGGATGGGTCATCAAAAGTATAGATATTTATTACAACTATCAGGAGGTCACTCATTTCTTCATATTGTCTCTTCATCTTCAAACTCAATAAGGTAAAAACTATCACTGTCATTCATAAAAGAATCAGGGTTCAAAAGGTAAAGAAATTTGCTTAAAGTCATATGTTATAAAGAACCTGGACTTGGTTCTTTTTCTTTCTTTCTTTCTTTCTTTCTTTCTTTCTTTCTTTCTTTCTCTCTTTCTTTCTTTCTTTTCTTCCTTCCTTCCTTCCTTCCTTTCTTTTTCTTTCTTTTTTCTTTTCTTTTCTTTTTTCTTTCTTTCTTTCTCTTTCTTTCTTTCTTTCTTTCTTTCTTTCTTTCTTTCTTTCTTTTTCTTTCCCTTTCTGCCTGCCTGCCTGCATTTTTTCTTTTCTTTCTTAATTTATTTTTGTGATACCGGTAATCGAACACAGGACTTCACATTGAGCTACATCCTTGGACTTGAATTTAGGCTTGCTTGATTACAAGACTGCTCTTAACCACCAAGTTATCCTGATTCCCCTAGAAGCACAGTGAGGTGAATTCAGGTCATAGGCACAGAGGCAGCCATGTGAGCAGCCACCCATTCCTAAGCATGGCACCAGCATCTGCAGTATTTCTGCTGGCCTGGCATTCTGGCTTGGATCTCCCTTCTGAGGTTGGAGCCTACTGTTAGTGTGCCGCACATCTACTCAGTTGCCTACTGTGTAGGACACCGACACATCCTCATCTCTGTAGTTCCTGAAAACCGCGGCTGCCTCATACCTGTGCTCTCCCCTCTTGGACTGGATCCTTACACCTTCATGCCAGTTTTCTCTATAATTTATTGTGCTTCCCTGTTTGGTGTGGGCACTACTTCCAAGGATAAAGTTTTCTGGTTGTATCTTTCTCCTCTACATATTTCATGGCTTGGAAACCACTTAATCTAGCCTTCAAGTGAAGATTCAGAAGGCAAATGAGAATCTCAGTTTCCTTTTTTAGTGATTTGAGGAGAGGTCCCACCCCTGAGGCCCATACCTCTTTGCTTGCCCTCGAAAATGAGGCTCTGAGGTATACGGACAGAAGGGACCTCTGCAGAGGGTTAAAAGATCCAAGCCCTTTTCACTGGTAGAAAGTGCAGCCTCTGTGTGGCTACGAGTACCACACAGTTTTCAAGCACCTTTGTAGTTTGAAGCTAAGAGGTTGTGGTTTTGACACCTACCTTTCTGTAGGCAGCATTGTCCCTCCTAGTACAGGTTACCATGCCTACCCAAATTCCCTTATTAATTCCATGCCCCTAGCAACAAGCCTATTATCCCAAACAATCAAGTATTGATCCTCATGGAGGTGGAGATGGGACATCTACCCTGCAAAATAGGACCACAGCCCCAGATTAGGCAGTGACCTATCTGTGGCCCCCACTCCTTGTAGTGGCTTTTTATTTCTTCCTTCTGCAAATAAAAAGTGCTTTCACTTTGCACTGGTCTTCTCTGGCTGCTCTTCTTCTTTCTATGTCAGGGAGAGAGAAGCCTGGGGTGTGTCTAGGTACCCCTAGATCTCAGATCTACCAGACATAACAGGGGCAACTGCAAGAAATAATATAGAAATGACATTTGGGGTAGAAAAAGTAGTAAAGAAAGCCTAAGTCTGGTGCCTATCAGAGCATACCAGGATTTTCTGACACCTGTCCCCTTATATTATTTTCTTTTTCCATTAATACACAATATTGCCATACCAGAATCTATACAATAGAACTTTTAGAATTCCTGAGTTCTCTGATAGTCTTAGAATTGTGTGCACTGACATTAAGCTCAGAAACCACCTATTAAGGTCATTTTTTTATTTCTAAGAATTTCAGGTGCCAAATGTAGAGAATGTGAGGACTCATTTATAAGTACCTATGAAATGAGATGTGGACATTCAGCGTCTCAGATATATGCCAAGTTTCACCCTCCAGCAAATTTCTTCAGAATGCATACACCTTGGGAAATAGAAGTTTATATCAAAAATGCTGACCTGGCCTTTATGTAGTTTCTTTAAAGCACTATTAGTTTCTTGCAGTACATAAAAATATTGTAACCTGAAAAAGTGTTGGATACTATACTTCTGAGACCAATTTTTTCTTCTCAGAGAATTATAAGAACTCACAAAATAATTAAATGGCTCTAGTAAGAACAAAGTTCAAAGGGCCAACCTGCCTTGAATCTTGAATGAAATGACTTGGTCTTGCTTGACAAGCGTTGAGTTTACATTTGTGGCTGTAAGTTCAGGGCTAAAAGGGGCCCTTACTAGTAAGTTCAAGGATTGGGTCACTTGATGTACCAGAGGCGTTTTCCTCCAAGGTCACCAATTGCATCTCTGACCTTGGCCAGCCCTCTCACCAATTCCCATTGTTCTGTTTGCCTTCTGAGAGTCTCTGAATGTAGGTTCTCATGCAACTTACCATCAATGCTCTCCAGATATTTCATTAAATGACTTGAGGCATTGCATCTCAGTTCTCTTAAAATCATGGCACACATAAAAAATATATGGCTTACTGATAAAAATGCCAGCTTCTAGGACCACTAGCCACGTGAGGGCTCTTCACCTCAGCAAGCCCAGAACCTAGTAAGGGCATATCAACAGTGGAATAAGCAGTTTTTTACTTACATAATGGACTTGGGACATTCTTTTACCAATACCCTGAATACACGATTTTGCAAATATATGACATGAAAGGAGACAGATACCTTTTAGACTGAGCAGCAGATATAGGACTTTCTGTAAAGCCTTCCTTTATTGGAAAGAATGTTAAGATAGCACAGGGAAGGAATATTCTTAGTATCTGGCTTCAGCAGTGAGGAAAGTGACTATCTTCAAGAGGCAATGAACAGCCAAGGGGCAAGCAGTCAAGCGAGATTCTGTGTGGATCAGCACCAAAGAGGAAACTCTGGAGAAATGTTTCCACTGAGGATTTTTAAAGTGTTAATTTAGAGCATGCAATGTAAAATCCCTACTCATTTTGCTGTTAGCCTACTGCTCTCAGATCACACTATCTTCATCCTAGCAATGTTTTGGGGACTAGAAATGAACACTTTGATTAACCCAGCACAATGCTTGCAAGAAGCACACTATTAAGTACTTAAAAATGGGAGTTCTCAAAGTAACTCTTATTAGATCATAAGTGGCCTGGAGGTAGAGTGGGTTTTTTCATTTCCTCCATACTCCCATGTATAATAGTTCTTGACACCATCATTGTCCTTATCCAAAGTGCGGGCATTATGCACACTAGGCTGATGGAGTGTCTGATTCATCTTCAGCTTGGGGCCACACTCAGTGCCTAACACATAGTCAGCCTTCACTGGTGTGCAACCAGCCAAAGGGGGATGAAAATCAACCGATCTTTACAACATTTTCCCTTATATTCTTTAAAGCAATATTTTTTTCTTGAGAAATCTCAGTCTATTTCTTTTTGTTCTGAGTCCAGCAACCAAAGCAAAGAGCTGATTTCTTTCTCTGTTAGCTGCTTTTCGTATACAGTCAGACTCCATTCATTCAGATAGCCAGAGCAATAGTATCATTCTGAATTACTGAATATTGTAATGACTGATTCTTAGTATTGCTGGGTCCTCAGGAGTGAGATGAGTGACCAGGACAAAGAACAGCCAGTGGAATGCTGCTTTGACCCTCCTTCCTCCGTGCATTCACCTCACAGTTTCAAGGCACTGATGGTCTCATGTCTACTGAAAAGTTGTGTCACTGCTATGGTGGCCCTCATCTTCATATACTGCAGATGCCAGGCAGAATGCTGGTATCCTGTTTATCACCAGCACCCACAGAAGTGGGAAAACTAAGTTGAGAAAACTAAGTTTACTTCCTGGAAGCTATCTATAGTAAGGAGTAACAGTACAGTAACAGCAACTTCTTTTATGCATTACACAGAACACCAAATTGCATGCTTTTAAAACAAATTGTTCTCTTCCACTGGTTGGCCAAGTTTCCTCCAAACTCATTTCATTCTATATTCTCTCACACAACAATACTATATTTATAAAGAGCTATGAAGGGAAAGTTGATTTCCAACACTTCCCATTAATGTAAATTCCTAAGTGAGTGGAATGTGAGTAAGTGATGATTTGGGGTGCTTGGGAACTACCACTCATTCATTCCTGAATTTTCCCTTCTACAGATTCAAGTATCTTAACCTCACACAGATACTAATGAACAAATATTGAGTCATTTGAATTTGTAAGCCAGAACTCTTGGTATTATTATTTGTGCCTGTGACAGACTTGAAAAAACCCAACTTGAGCTCTAAATGCCTCTGTGGATTCAGAAGAAGGAAGTGAGACCAGTTTAGGTTTAGGAGCAATAAAGATTGAGCTTGAAGACCTGCTTAGTTACCTGTTGGTTGTGCAACAACAAGGTATTTCTGACATGCACAACCATAGTTTATTTTTAAACAACTCATGAAGAGTGTTTTTTATTAGGTAGATACTCATTAAATGTTCACAAGTGGTTGCCAGGGAGAGGCAAGGGCCCCTATAGGGAGGTGACGTATATAATGTCATGGCATCCAAAGCAAGCCAAGCTATCACCTGAGCAGTTAGTGGTACAGTGCAACACTAGCACATATTTTACTAAACAACTATCCTGGTTACTTCCTAAGCGATTACCTTTTGGTAACCATTTCCTTGGGGGATGAGTTCATTGGAAGTATCAATGAGCAACTCATGAATATGGGCCAATACAGAATGAGCTGGCTGCAACTGAGTCAAGTATAAACACAAGGGAGAGCTGGGAATGGTGGCACAGGCCTCTAATCCCAGCACTCTGGGAGACTGAGACAAGAGGATGTCAGGTTTGAACACAGTCTGGGAAACTGACTAACAGTGTGGGACTCTGTCTCAAAAACAAACAAACACTTCCTAGAGGTGTAGCTTAGTGTAAAGAACCTGAGTTCAACCCCCAGTACCAAAAGCAAACAAAAAACAACAAACAAACAAAAACAAGAGAGCAGATTTTCTTGAGAAATCCATTTGGAGTTGTTTCCCTGACAGCCTGCTTTTTTCTTTAAATAAAACCTAACTGCGCAAGGGTTAGTGATGCTTCATTGTTTACAGATCTAGGAAATTATCAGAGAACATCCTTAAGTTAATATACCATGATTTTCCATTAGGGACACTCGTACATCTGTCCTAAAAGGTTCCATAGGTTGAGTGTTCCCTGTCTGAAATGCTTGAGACCAGAAGTATTTCAGAGTTTGAAGTTTTTTTTTGGATTTTGGAATACAGGTTGGTTACTTCTAATCTGAAAATCCAAAATTTGAAATGCTTTAAAATCTGAAACTCTTTGAGCATCAGGTCAGCATTCAGAAATTTAAGAGTATTTTGGACTTTGCATTTTTAGATTAGGGATGCTTGACTTGTATTTGCTTCTGTGCAAGAATCTAGCCGCTTAGGGATTCAAACTAATTCAGTAATCACTTTTCTTCCCTGTTCAGCCTTCATACATAGTAAGTCCCAATAAAACAGAAAAGTTTGAAATTCAGACAATTTTTCCCACTTAGAAAACTTCTATCATATCTCTAAAAATTTCAGCCAGACAAGCAATGAAGACCCAACACAATTCACCAGCCAGAAAGAGTAATTTATGGGTATTTAATACTCAAAACATCTTATAAACTGGTGCACTCGGTCATGTAAATGCAGATGGTCATGTAAATAAGTCTTTGTAGGAATTATCTCCAGGTTCCTAAACATGTATAAGTTACACATGGTACTGGCTACAGAAACTTAAACCACAGATGGGAGAACAGATCTCTTTATTTGCACATCCTTCTTTTCATTTATATGACTGAAACAAGCTGAAAACAAAAATACAAGCCTGTTGGCAAAGTTACATCAATTAAATGGTGGTTATTCATTCTAAGTTTCCCCCATGGTTTTGTCAAAGTAGTCAAAAATGCCCATAGTTATATTTATTCACAGCTATTGGGTAACTTTTGGCTGTGGCATTAAAATGACCTTCTGGAAGGATAAATTCAACTTGATGCCTTTGGAATGCATAACAATCAGCCTCTAAATTTAAACTGGATTTAAGCCTGGTGAGACTGGAAGAATGAATGTATGGCAGAATGAAAATTTGTTCTCCAGTCCCTTGTGCTCCCTTGGCACACACAAAAAAAGACTGAATGTTGAGAGTTTGGTACATATTGTGTAGGCAATGATTATGAGAAAAAGATGTAGGGCATTAAAACTACGAAAAAAAAAAAAGGAAAAAAGTGGACCATGAAATTTCTTTGTAAAGGTGTAGTGTAAGTTATTTAGAAAATATAAAAGAAGTGGTAGCTCACTATCTGGTAAACACATAGTTTTGAGAGTAGTATCACATAAATTCTTGTCAGATGTGACTCTACAGCATAAACTGGAAAAGGATAGAAATAAGTTCCAAATGCTCATGAAGGCAAGAAGTCATAGGAATATTTCTTGGATTTATTTACATAAATATGTGGTACAACTCCTCAGGGGGAAAAATTCCTTAAGATGTACTCCTTTTGGTCACTGATACTAAAATGACCTCTATTAAGTTTGGGGGATGGTTCTTGGTCTAACATTCTGGGACTGGCTGTGTAACTCTCAAAACATTTTTAAAATTTTGTACATTTTAATAATTATCTCCATACTGTCATCACTCCAGACTGAAAAATGCTGAGGTCCTCACATAATTCTTTTATGTCTTGTTAGGCTACAGTGTCTGTGTTGGAAAATGATGGGTAGACCTATAGGAACTATTTACTGTGATGTGCAGGAACAGGCTAATGTAATCACTACACATTTATGGGACTTAGGCAGCTGATCTGGGATTAGATGTAGGTCCCAGATTCCTAAGTACTGTTTTGGGAGTCATCGCTTCTGGCCCAAAGTCCTTGTTTATGAGAGTATAACATAGATCGTGCCAACTCCCCACAAAGCAATGACTACCACAAAAGCAGTTCCCTGTCCACAGGTCAAGTACTGTACTCTTTATCTTGGTATTTTCCTAATAAAATAAACCAAGCTTACACAAACTTTGTTAACAAAGCCTTCTAAAGTACCATAAAATGTAGAATCACAATGAGTCTAGTCCTGATCTTTATCATTTTTCTAACTGAAGAAATGCCAACTTATCTCTGTCCTTTTCCCATTATCTTCATCTGTTCTCTATCCATCAAAATTACTCTCTCCTCAACCCTTTCCCCCAATCTCATTATAATGCAGCCATTTGTTCGCATGTACTCTTAATTCACTTTTAGGCTGGTCCTTATGTAAGGCATTTCAAAGGTCTAAACAAATGATGTTTACCGATACTACTTTGTTCACAGCTCACATTCACAAATTAGTGCGTCATGATTTCCCCTTGGAGAAGGTACAGGATATCTATCCTAAAAGGTTATCCTTCAATTATCTATTCTCTCTCAAAGATTCATTTCATCTCTTGCTGTCCTGATAAAATGAAGTGAAAAGTTGAACAATTATCTGGTAGAACGGATAGACACTGATGGCTATTATGGGTAACTCTGTCTCTCTAAATCTCTTACTCTATATCAGGTTTGTGAAATTATATGGACAGCTGCCTCTACTCTCCATTTCACTTGCCTTGATAACATCTGCTTTGATAAGGTACATAAGGGAAGGGAAGAAAGAAAATAAATCTGGGGGAGGATGTGAAGGAAGAGATTTAAAGCAGCTTTAAGAAGCATATAAAATAGAGGAGCATGGTGATATTCAGAGATACCAATTTAGCAACTGATGAAAATGTTATTTAAGATAGTTACAGAAGCACTGGAACTAAAGGAGTCTATTATTACTCTAATTTTTTTAAGTAAAAAAAATATACTCTACAAATCGTTTTAGTTTGCTTGTATTTCTGTAATTACAGACACTTAATAAAAGGTTTCAGGAAGATTAAAAATTTATAGTTCAAAAATGTTTTCCTCCATTTGTCCCTGCATTTAATCAGCATTAATTACTTTTTGAATTAGATGCAGAAAGGAAGAAAGCTCAAGTCTTCATACCCTTAAACTTTTAAAATCATTCGTTTTAACATGACTTACTTATTTGGTAAGGATTTTAATTATTACAAGGTAATGCACATTCAAGGATCATTTGGTTTTCTTCTGTGTGATGGTAGTAAGACTGAGGTGAAAAGGTTAGGGTTAACACAAACCTATCTTTCTATTTCAAATACCACCTTCCTCTTGCCAATACACTGTCATTGCCCCTACATGCAGACAACGAAAGGAGTAATGAAATCCAACAGACAAGGCAATATGAATATGGGAAAGCATATATGTAATTTTTGCTTCTGTCCATGAGGGGTTAAACTGCTACAGACACAGACACAGACACACACACAAAACGCACATGCAGCGCACACACACTACACTGCCCTGTCTTCAAGATATTGGGTGACAGGCAGCATACAACTTGATTTCTGAATCAAATGAAGCAAATTAGGTGAGCTGTATAATTTCTTCAGACAACTACCTAAAGAAGGTTTCCAGGTCGAATCACAGGGAGAAGAGATACTGACAGGATCTGGGGATCTTGTTGGATTGAAGAGATAACATATGTGTTAGGAGGGAAGGGATTAAGGTAGATAGAATTTGCAGGGCAGTTTACTGAAGAGAAAAGTTAAGAACAGAGATTTCCCTCCAGTTTTTTGTCGAGTACTGGCCTACATATTTATGAGGTGAAGTTCATGAGATCAGAACAAGAATTACTATAAAGTAGTAGGTTAAATAACTTCTGGAACTCATACAGGACTGAAAATAATAGAAGTTTCCAACATCCTGAGATGTTAGGCCTTTCGGAATAAGGACCACAGGGTAGAATTTTACAAAAGACCCGGCCTTAGCAGTGAAGCTAAATTATACCAGTAATAAATGATTTCTTAGACTCACCACAATAAATTGAATACCAGGACATGAAAAATAGTGTCCAAATGTCTTGAATATATCCCAGAAAAAAGTTCAACAGTCTTCATAAGAAGACAATGAAATTCAACATCCACCGGTGTAAAGTTTACAATTTATGGTATCCAACTAAAATCATCAGGCATGTGAAGAAGCAGAAGTTGAGATTATTCAAGGAAAAAAGTAAACAACATGAACAGAAAAAGAAATGAGAAAGATAATGACATTAATAAACAAAGATTTAAATGGTTATTGTAGGTATTATAAAATGTATGGAAATGTAAAGTAAAACTTGAACATAATTAGAAGGCATTAAATTAACAAAAATACCCAAATGGAAATTATAGACAGGAAAAAATACACCTAAATGAAAGAATATATTGTATAAGATTAGTAGCAGATTAGAAGAGGTATAAGATATATAAATAAAGATCAGCTAATTTGAAGACAAAATAATATAAACTATTCTAAATAAAGCACCAAAAATAAAAGACATAAAACATCAGTGAGCTGTGAGTGAATAATAAGAATCTAAATGCATACAATTAGAACATCAGAAGGAAATAAAAAAGTATCATGTAAAAATTATAATAAAAAACACTGCCAAATTTCATCAGAATTGTAAATTCGACATCTAAGAGACTCAAAGAGTGCCAATAAGAACCGACACGGAGAAGACCAAACCGAGAAAACCATGCCATAATCAAATTGATGAATGTCAGTGATAAAACTTAAAAAGTAACTGAGAAAAAAATACCTTCCACAGCAACAGAGATCAAATAATAGATTTATTTTCAAAAGGTAAAAAAGCTATAAAAAAGTAAAATAACATGTTTAGGGTGCTGAAAGGAAAAACAAAAGCCTATCAGTGTTTCAAAAATCAAGTTCAATTAATCAATACTTTAATAAGTTTTAAAAATTAAGACTAAAGCAATTCATTTCTAGACAAATAAAATTTGAGATAACTTACTGCCAGTGAGTCTTCAATATAAGAAATATTAGACCAAGTCTCACAGGCAGATGAAAAATGGATACTGAGAAGTTCTCTGGATGTATATAAATGAAGAAAAAGACCTGAAAATGGTATTATGAGAAGAACATAAAACAAATACTGTGAAGTTTCAAATATATGTAGAACTAAAATATATAAAACCAACAGAAAGGATGAAAGGGGTTCTATGGAGGTAATCTGTAATATTTTATATGAGATAGGCTTGATAAAGTAAAGATGTAATATTTAAAAGTTAGATCACTATGAAAACAAACACCAAAGAATATAGCTAACAAGTTACAAGGGGAGATAATATAGAAAATTTAATTTAAAAGAAAGGAGAGAAAGAATAAGAATATAAAGAACAAATGGGGCTAACAGACAATAAATAATAAGACAATAGATTAAAACCCAACCATCTAGATAAATACAGTGGCTCCTTGGTTCACAAACTTAATTCGTTCCATGATTATGGAAAAGATGGTCAGTTTCACATTTGAGCAGAAAGGATGGCTGTGGATGTGTTCATCTCCTGATGCAGAATTCCCAAACAAAAATAAAAATTTGCCAAATACTTCTGTTCATGAACCAAATTGTTCACGAACAAAAGCGTTCATGAACTGAGGTACCACTGCATGTTAAATGTGAATGTTCTAAAAATCTGATTAATAGGGTGACAGTATCATATTGGATTTTAAAAAAGCAAGATTTATAAGTTGTATATATATATACATGAAGGACATAAAACATACTCCATGCAAACACTAATTAAAAGTGAGAGTTAGAGGTAATTTTCTAGTATCAGAAAAATGTAGACTTTGGAAACAAATATTATCAGGAGTGAAAAGAACTTATTTTAGTGATAACAGGGTCAGTCAATCTAGAAGACATGATAATTCTAAATATATATTCTACAAAATTAGAGCTCTAAAATGTATGAAGTAAAAGCTGATACAACTGAAAGGAGGGAAAAGCAAGTTTATAACTGAGGTCATAACAGTCTTCTCTCGCTAGTAGAACACCAAGAGACAATCACAAGAAGATCTAAGCAATTAAATGACTTTGACCTATTTAAATTTTATAGAACATTCTCCCCATTAAGGGAAGAATATGTATTCTTTTTGACTACAAATCCATCAATATACACAATACCCTTCATCATAAAACAAACATTAGCCAATTTAGGGCAATCAAAAGCATACAAAGTATGTTCCGAGGTCATCACTGAATTAAACCAGAAGTCAACAGAAAAAAGATGTCTGAAAAAGTGTCCACATATTTGGAAATGACATTAAATAATTAGAGAAAAATTTGTAGTAGATGAACAAGAAAATAAGATGGGATGTAGCTAAAGGAGTGCTTTACAAATTTATAGCACATAGAAGCCCTGCCTACCTGCTTTGCTGCCACCAGCCACTCTCCCATTCCCTGTACAAGAACAAGGGAAGCAGCTAAGCTACTACCTCCTAGCAGGTACTGAACCTTGGTTCTCTTCAACACAGGGTGGCAGAGGTGGCAGCCAAAAGACTGACTTGACTGAGGATGAGAACAAGATCTTGGAGGAAACTTTCTTGCTCTCTCTCTCTCTCTCTCTGTCTCTCTCTCTCTCTCTCTCCCCCTTTGTGCCAGGGATCAAATTCGCCATGTCACACTTTCCAGGCAGGCACTGTGCAACTGTGCTATCTCCCCAGCCTTGAAAATTTTACTCAAGGACTGAAGTGTTCCCTTACTGCAGAGACTGGGTGAGAGACAGTCTTAGGAGACAGGGTTGGAGAGAATGAGAGCTACACAGAGATTCCCTGAGGAGCACACGCTCGGGCCAGGAAGATCATCGGGCCTGTGTTCTGTGAGGGGAGGCCAGGTTTGGTGTGTGAAACCTTCAGAGGGAGTGGATCTGAAGGAGATAACATGTAGTCCCTTGGTCTCCTTGAGCTCCCACACTGTTGCCCACATCCATCAGAATGTGGACTGATTTACTGTAGGTCACCACTTGGGTTGCCTAAGGGTCTATGCTAAAATTATACATTTCTTTGCTTTGGTTAAATATGACTCATGAGTGGTTCTTAGAGTTTGTCAATATCCAGTACGTATTTGACACTGTTGCTGTCATTGACTTTCCTGCTATAGGCAAGGTGACATGGTTGTTGTCAACTGGCTTTCTCTGTATGCCAATATCTGAATTGCCTTCGAGTCATTAACAATACTGGGCCCCATTCCTGAAAAACTGGCCATGGAGTCAAAGAAGTTGCAACTTTCTCAAATAAACCAAGGTAGCTAGAACCTGGGACAGAAGCAAAGACCAACAGCCACACCCAGAGGACACTGTCTGCAACAAAGCTATCCACTATGTACAACCAGCAAACCCCAGCATAGAAAACAATCAAATAAACAAATATAAAAAATAGAAATGGAAAGACAAGGCAACAAAAAACCTCCAAAAACTCCCAACTCTTCCAAACTTGATCTAGAGGGCAATGAAGGGGGAAGAAATTATAAGACACACAACAAAAAGGTCTGAAAGGATATCAGTGGAAGTAACAAAGCAGTTCAATAAGGTGGTCGGCAAATTTGAAGGTATAATTAAACAGATAATGATCCTAATGAAACAAATGATTAGTGTTCTAGAGAGAACATAATAATAAAGATCTAGTAAAGCTCAAGAAAAAGGTGGAAAACATGAATTCCAAGTATAGAAATGAATAGGAGTGCATAAAACAGTTCCAGGTAAAATGCCTGGGTTAACAATATGATTGAAAGTATGGGTAGAAGAAGCAACTGATATCAGATCTAGAAGATGCATTGTGGATAGTGATGGGTTAATGAGAGATACTTTAAAAATGACAAGAGAACATAAAATATGGAACCAACAGCTCCTATGCAATGTACAGAAGACTAATATGAGTATAACTGGAATTAGTGAAAAATGAAGGAAATACAAAAGAGTAAAAAATTTACCATGCATATTATCAGGTCACAGTTCAATAAAACTAGAATCAATGGCAAATGAAACTACAGAAACTAAGGAAATATATGAAAATTAACCAACACGCTCTTGAATAATCAATGAATCACAGACGAAATTAAGGAAGAAATAAGACAATTCCTGGAATTAAATGAGAGTGCCAGCACAACATATCGGAACTTACGTGACACATTGAAAGTAGTCCTACAAAGAAGTTTATAGCTATGAATGCTTACCTCAGAAAATCAGAATGAGCCCAAATACATAATCTAATGATGAACTTCAAGGTTGCAGAAAAACAAGAGCAATCTAAATCCAGATCTTGTACAAGGAAGGAAATTACAAAGATCACGACAGAAATTACTGAAATGGAAACTTAAAAAAAAACATAAATAATCATTGCCTCAATAATTACAGCTTTTTTTGAAAGGATAAAGAAAATAGACAAACCCTTAGCCAATCTTACTAAAAAAGGAAAGGCATGAATCAATACAAATAGAAATGAAAAAGGTGAAATCGCAATTGAACATATTGAAATCTAGAAATCTATTAGCAACCATTTCACAAGTGGAGCACTCAGAAGAAAGGGAGAGATTTTTAGATATACATGAACTACCAAAATTGAACAAAGAAGACTTAAAAATCTTGAATAATCCAATAATAGGCAATGAAACTGAAGCAATAACAAAACAAAACAAAATAAAAACAAACAAACAAAACTACCAACAAAGAAATGCTCAGAACATGATAGATTCACTGCTGAATTCTACAAGAACTTCATGAAAGATGTAACACAAATATTTTTCTATCTGTTTAATGAAAGTGAAAGGGAAGGAGTCTCCCTCTTGAAAGTTAGAATTAATTACCCCAATTCCCACACAAGACCAAGATCCAATAAAGGGGGGAAAAAAAAGCACTACAAGCCAATCTCTCTAATGAACATAGATGCAAAAATTCTTAACAAGATACTTGTACACAGAATGCAACAAATCATAAAAACAATCATATACCATGACTAATCGGGATTCATTCCAGGGATGTAAGAATGGTTCAACATATGCAAATCAATAAATGTAATACATCAAATAAACAGATATAAAGACAAAAATTCACTGATCATTTCAACAGCTATTGTAAAAGCCTCTGACAAAAACTCAATATCCATTCATGAAAAATTTCCAAAGAAAACAGATACAGAAGGACTTTATTTCAAACTGATAAAAGCCATTTATGACCAATGTACTACCTACATCATAATAAATGGGGAAAAATGGAAAGCTTTCCCTCTACAATCAGGAACAAGGCAGGTGCATCTACTGCACCACTCTTGATAAACATATTCCTGAAAAATTAGAGCAATCAAGCAAGAGAAAGAAATAAAAGAGATACATATAGGAAAGGACAAGTCGAAGCATCTTTATTTGTAGATGACAAGATCTCTATTTACAAGATCCCAAAAATTCCACCAAAAAACTCCTAAAATTAATAACTAAATGCAGTGGTATAGCAGTATATAAAATAGCCACCAATAAAAATATTCCTATGCACTAATAATAAACTCAATGAAAAATTAGAATATCATTCAAAATGTCATCAAGAAAAATTAAGTACTTAGGAGTTAACCTAAACAAGGAAAGAAAGACCTCTACAAAAAAACCAAAAAAACCAAAAAAACTACAGTACTCTGAAAAAGGAAATCGAGGAGAGAATATCAGAAAACGGAAAGATAAGTCCCCATTTCTGGGTAGGCAGAAGCAGTATAATTAAAATAGCTATACTTCTAAAACCAATATATGGATTTAACACAATCCTGATAGAAACACCAGCAGTATTTCTCACAGACCTGGAGAAAACAATCTTAAAGTTATGTGAAACCAGAATAGACCCAGAATAGCAAAAACAAGTACAGTAACAAAAGCAAAGCAGAAGATAACATAATCCCACACTTGAAATACACCACAAAGCTACTATGATTAAAATAGCATGGTACTAGTACAAAAACAGGTATGTGGATCAGTGGAACAGAATACAGGAAGCAGAAACAACCTCGGGCACATTCAGCCAAAAGCATACCTTGTAGGAAAGATAGCCTCCATGGCTGGGAAGAAGATTGAGTCTAGCCTCATGTATCTTACCAATTACTAAGCTAAAATAAAAATTGATCCAAATCAAAATGTGAAAACTGGGACAATGACCTGGAAGATGAAACAAGTAAAACTCTTGAAGTCATACACATAGGAAGAACTTTCTGAACGAAGCTCCACTAATACAAAAAATAATACTGAGAATTAATAAATATGATCATATCAAGTTAAAAAGCTTCTGCGCAACAAAAGAAACAACCAACATAGTGAAAAGACAACCTGTAGGATAGGAAAAAATTCTCACCAGCTATTCCTTGAGCAGAGGACTAATGTGTAGAATATATGAAGAACTGAAAAAAAAAAGGGGAAAAAAAGAAAAAAATAGAGCCCCCAATAAGATTCAGTCAAACAATGGGCATCTGAAATGAATAGATACTTCCCAAAAAAGTATAAATCACCAATAAATACATGAAAAAATGTTTAATGGCCATTGGAAAAATGCAAATTAAACTACACTGAGATAAAGAATATCATCATGAAATCAAACAATAGCAAATGTTGGCAAGGATGTAGGGAAAAAAGAACTCTGCTACATTGTTGGTAGGAAAGCAAACTATTATAACCACTATGGGAATTCTTGTGGAGATTCCTCAAAAAACTGAAATAGAAAGATACTTAAGAGAAAGATACTGAATGCTAACCCTCCCCTCATAATTGGGACCATGTCAAGGATGTTTATTCTCACCACTTCTGTTTAATATTACTCTGGTGGGTCCCACCAATGCAGTAAGAAAAGGAAAAGTTCAATGGGTTTAAAGATAAGAAAAAGTATAACTCTGTTTGAAGACTACATAAATACAATTCTATCCATGGAAAATCCTTAGAAATCTACCAAAATACTATGAGAATAAGTGAATTTATCAACATCATATGATATAAGGTTAAAGTATAAAAAATAACTGTATTACTATATATTAGAAATAATTTTGCATGTAAAATAAAAGAAAAACATTTTGAACAGCATGAAAATATAAAATAATAATACATTTTTTAAAAATGGGAAAGTTCATACACTAAGAAGTATGAAACACTGCAGTGAGAAATTAAATAATGACCTAAGTGGAAAGTTGCTGTATTCATGTATCAGAAGACTTACTACTGTTCAGATGTCAATTCTCTTCAAATTGACTTACAGACTCAATGTAATCCTAATCAATACATTATCAGGCATTTCTAGAGACACTAGCATATTGACTTTAAAATTATTTGAAAATGCAAGCTTTAAAAAATGCAAAGCAAGCTTAGAGTACTGATAATACTTGAATTTTCTGAGGCTGTACTAATCAAGTCAGTGTAGCATTGGATAAGGACTTACGTAGAGATCAATGGAACAGAACAGACATTCCAGAAGCAGACTCATATATATTGTCAGTGGATTTTTGACAAAGATAAAAAGGCAATTTAATGGGGGGAATTAGTATTTCAAGAAAAGTTATTGGATACACTAAATATTAATACAGAGGAAAATGGTCCTCACCCCTTTCCTCACACCATATATAAAATTAATGCACAGACCTAAACATCAGAGCTACTGCCAGAAAACTTCTAGAAGAAAGCCTGAGAGAATAACACCATGACCTTGGAATAAGAAATTATTTGTTCAGTGAAGCACAAAAACTTAAAGAAAAAATGATAAATTAGACTTGACCAGAATTTAAAACTTCTCTCTTCAAAGACATTGTTAAAAAAAAATACAAAAGCAAAAGGTAAGCAGCAGGCTAAGAGAAAATGGCAAAAGGTATATATAATAGAAAATTTTAATCCAGAATAAAGAATGCTTATAAATTAGTAATAAGAGGACAAACAATATAAAATGGAACAAAAATTTGAAGCCATAGGTCAACAAAGAAGCTTTATGGATGACAAATACAGGAAAGACATTCAGCATCACCAGTCTCAGAAGAATGCAAATTTAAAATTAAGATTTACTACACTTCCACAAAATGGCTAAGACCTTAAAAACTAACAATAATAAATTGTGGTGAAGATATGCAGTAAGTGTAACTTTCATATGGTTGGTGAGACATATGGTAACTTACCACACATGCTGAAAGGAGCTTTATACACAATGGCTCAAACTAGATACTACTGAAACATCTACCAGGTAGTAAATGGGTAAAACAAATTGCTACACATCTACACAATAAAATACTAACTAGCAAGAAAAAATAAAACAAGCAAAAAACAAAACAAAACAAAACAAAACAAAAAGCAAAACAAAACTCCATGATGATGGTTTCAAAAAGCATCATGCTTATAAAAAGAGGCCCCATCGAAAATATTACATAATGTATGACTGATTCTATTCAATAAAATTCTCGCGAAAGGAAATTAGAGCGATAGACAGCAGATTGGTGGTTCCCTGGGTCCACTGCTCTTAAAAGGGTCACAAATACTATTTGTGGGTGATGACCACGTTCTATGCTTTGACTGCAGTAGTGCTTACACACTGTATAGATTAATCGAAACTTGTTGAATTATATACTTCAAAAGGGTGAATACTGATAGGGGTAAATTATACCTCAGTATATCCACTTTTAAATATTATATACTCTGCCTGCCAATATAAATTTATAGAAAATGAAATGTGAAACCTTCATCGAAAAAGTTAAACAGAGGAACTTGGCTTTCCCAGCTGTGTCCTTGGACAATCATTGGAGACATCTAAAAGTGATGCTGGCAAGGACAGGTCTTCAGGAATCACTAACGAGTTAGACTGGGGTTATTCCTTTATCCCAGAGTCAAGTAACCTACAGAGGGTTTTATGTATTTTTCCTGTCAATACCTGTGGATAGTAGCTATTATAATCCTCATTTTACACAGGGCAAAGAAAAGCTGTGATACCTGCCCAAATACCAATGTGACTCCAGAGCTCAGGCTCTCTGTATGTATCAACTTGCTCCAGGCAGGACCGGTGCTATGGTCTGCATTGGTCTATGGTCTCTTATAGTTTATGTGCTAAAAGTTTGTCACAGTGATGAGTTGGTGGAACCTTTACAAGGTGAGGCCCAAAAGAGAGTAATTGGGTCAGCAGAGATCCCACATTCAGAAGGGATTAGTATAGTTTTCATAGGTGTTTGTTATTTCTCTCTAGTGTGAGATGCTATAAAAAGAGCAAGCCTGGTCCCTAAATCCCTTGTTTTCTGTCTTTCCACGTGACCACTCTCATCTTTTGCACATGGTAATACCATGATGTCATTCTACCAGTGTGATGTAGCCAGAAGGCCCACACTACTGGTTAACCAAGGGAACTTCATGCTCTGGGACTTTCGGCCTTCAAAACTCAGGGTGAAATACATCTCTCTCTCTCTCTCTCTCTCTCTCTCTCTCTCTCTCTATATATATATATATATATATATATATAAAACACAACCTCAGTTCTTTCATTACAGCAACAAAAAGTAGAGCAATACAGTTGGGGATCCTCAGGATCAGAACATGTTCAGGAACTTTGTAGCCTAGTACTTCTCTATATTGTGAGGGAAACGCACAACTTCCGATATCCTGGCTGAGTGCTCTTGACCCTCCTCTGCAGACAGGGCCCAATGGGAGCAGAGCCACTAACACATGACCCCATAGGCAGCTTATATATGCCTTGTGCAAATGAATTTGACCTTTATTTTATCCCAGATTTCTGTATCATAGCAACATTTGCTGATTGTTTACTATCAAGCAAGTGCTTTAATTGTACTATGTAATTATGCATTGTGTAAAGGACATATTTTACATTTGAAGAAACTGAGGTTTAAATGATTAATGATTTGGCCACAGGAAAAGCCTCATTTAGAAAGAGGTCTGTGTAAATCTCAAAGCATGATTGTGACATGGTTACAGTACTGTCTTCTGTATTCTTTTACCAAGTACTTGGAATCAGTAAGAATATTTTTCTGGAAAGCAATGGGTTAAATATTACAGAACTATATCAGTTCATACACAGAATTAGAGCAAAATTTGGAGCTGCCTTCATCTAGGGCCCCTGCCTGCATTTCCTCATGGTACTTTTTACTCTCTCCAAGCTTTATCTTCAGGTTGATAGGAGGTGGCTGTAACAGGTGCATAGAAGTCAATTCCAGACTCCCAGGTCTAGATTGAAAGACAGCTTTTCATGTGATTTGATCTATAACTATAATAACTCTGCACCCTGAAAATTAGTCAAATGAGGTTATAAATTCATTCTGGGACCAATCCAAGTTACCTGAACAGTGTCATTCACAGACTGGCCCAGAGCCCCATTTCTGAACCAATTACTGGCATATCAAAGATTACCATAGTGGTCTTAATTACGTTTAACACCTGGAGTAGACATGACTAGGAGAAAGCCAACTACAATGCTTGCAGCAGTCTTCTTTATTATTATCTCAATTAAGTTCACAACAATCCTACGTCTCAGTGATAACCTCCATTTTACAGATAAGAAAACAAAGGCACAGAGAGCATCTCTCTCAAGGATACAAACACGGAGACAGGAGTCAAGATTCAAAGCCAGGTCTCAACACCAAGCCCAAAGCACTTTCCAGTAATTTGTAACAACTATGCCTATTCCCTTCTCGACCCTTTAGACCAAATTCCAGGATGTTGCTGAGAATATATTCATTTTCTAAGTTTCTGCCTCTGGTATTTATCATAATTTTTTCCTAATTCAATTATCGTTCCATTATGGATTCTAGTGAACCATTTATAATCTAGTCTAGAGGTGTTTTTTCAGTACTTTCTTTCTAATGAGA
>RJWM01005745.1:0-89326 GCA_004363535.1 Dasyprocta punctata
AAACAAAAAAAGAAAAGTACAGGGCTCCCAATTAAATTTCAGGTAAATAGGATTTTTTTAAACGCATAAGTATATCCCAAATATTGCATGGGACATACTCATACTATAATTTCTTTGCTGTTTATCTGATAATCAAACTGTTTTCTTTTTTGGCCTTTTAATACAGGTCTCACTATGTAGTTCAGGCTGGTCTTGAACTCACTATGTACAACAGGCTGGCCTCAAACATACAGCAATCCTCCTACCTCAGCCTCCCAAGTGTTGGGATTATAGGTAAGTGCCACCATGCCTGACTTAATAATCAGATTTAACCAGACATTCTAGTGTTTCTTGATGACTTTGGTGGGTTTGTTGAAAGTGATTTTTGTTTTGCTAGACCTGGAATTTTACATAAGGGCTTAACGGGAAGGATCTAGAGTTGGAAGATATAGCGGGTCCCCACGTTCAGAGAGAGTTGGAGTAAAAAAAAAAAAATCACCTTTTCTAGGACCTCTTTCTCATATGCAGTAAGGACACTAGATGTCTTATCATAGACCAGAGGGTGCCAGGCCTGAGGATACCGGTGCAGTAAGGGTACCTTGAGGCAGGGCTGGTCACTGTTTTCTAAGTATGTTCTTTCTCACTACAGGGCCTTAACACATGCTGCTCTTGCTGTCTGGAACATTTTTATCTCCTATTTTCATTTAGTTAATTTTTGTTCATCCTTCAGGTCTCTATCCAAATGCCACCTTCCTAGGGGAGTGACCTCTCTGCCTGGGTCAAAATCCCCAGTATATATCCCCATGGCACACATACCTCTCCCTGGTGGCACCTGTGTCACAGTTGTAAGTCTACTTGGGGGAGAAGGAGGTGCTGGCGATTGAACCCAGGGCCTCAAATGTCCTAGGAAGTGTTCTAACGATGAGCTACAACCCCCGGCCCTAATTCCACATTATCTATGCGATTCTTAGATTAATGTGGTATGAAGCTTCCAAGGCCAGGACTTGTGTCTGGGTGTGCTCATCTCTATAGCCTCAGTACCTAGCACTGCACTTGACAGATAATAGGCATCCTATAGTCTGTAGGCAAATGAGGCTGGGGATGGGAGAAGAGGTGCAGACAGAACTGATGCAGCTCACAACCCTGTGCATTTCTAAACCAAGTCATCACTGGCGGACAGCTGCAAGGATCCATAGATAACTCCAAATATAAGCAGCCATAAGTCTGAACTCCACCCAAAAGGTCAGCAGGGAACAACCTGAAAGGCAAAAATAACAGGCCTTTCCTGTCCAGCAATTTTTGTTTTTTCGCTACTAGAGATCAACCCCAGGGTCTCGTACATGCCAGGTGCTCTCAGTTTTTTTTCTTTTACTTTGAGGCAGAATGTCACTAAATTACCCAGGCTGGCCTTGAGCAAGCAATCTTCCTTCCTCAGCCTCCTGAGTACTGCCCAGCTATATTATTATTATTATTATTATTATTATTATTATTATTATCATTTTACCATCATTATTACTAATTACTATTTTTATTATTAGGTACCTGGTATGGAACCCAGGGCCTTCACATTGAGCTATATCCTCAGCCCTTTCTTAAATTTTTAATTTGGAAACAGGGTCTTGCTAAGTTGCCTGGACTGAGCTCAAACTTGCAATCTTTCTGCCTTAGCCTCTGCCCAGTAATTTTTAAAACCAAAGCACAAACAAGTGAAACAGGAGTAAAGACGAAAGTACAAGAAAATGAGTGGCAGTGGGTGGGGGTCCAAGTCCTGGATGTTAGCCTAGTAAGGCTGCTAGAATTCATGGCTTGTTTTTATGTACCAGTTGGGGCATGGTGTGTGGTGAGTCAGTCTTAAAGCCAGGGACAGAAGGGACAGCAAGGACTGTGCAGGTGTATAACTAAGAATGCCTTCAGCAGACAAGCGAGGGAGCCTGGCCAGAGACATGGGCCAGATTTCTCCTCTTCCCACCTGTCACTCCCTCTGAATTCCCAGTGTGATCACCTGCGCCAGGCAACTCAGTGCTTCAGACACTTCCTCAACAACAGCTCCCCTCCTCAGCCCACCTCATCAAGACCTTCCCAAGCACTTCCACAAGCACCAGGAAGACCACATTCTCTGCCTGTCACTGCCCTCCCTGCCCTGCCCCACATTCCAAAGTGCTTGTCACCTGAGACCCTTTTTCCATGTATTTGCCGCTATCAGCCTAGTAGAGACAACTAATCAATATAGTAGAACAAATCAACTTAGTAAGCTCCCTCCCACACCTCAAACACATAGAAAAGATGGATAAAATAAAACCAAAAAGGTGTTTTTGCTACAACTCCAACCTTGAAACTAGGAAAGAGACATTTTCAGGTACCAGACGCGAAAAGGAAGATCAAAATCTGAGTAGTGAGAAGGCATCTAAGCCAAGGGAGCCCCAGGAACTTCAGCCAGACATATGCTAGAGGCTGGACGGGAATACCGAGTGAGAGGAGAGACCTCTCCATGCCTAAGTATCACCAGGAGCTGGAGGAGACAGTGCATAAAGCCAGCAGCCAAGAAGGTCTGTTTTGTTTACACACTTGAACTAGAAAAACACATGCCAGTGATTCAGGAAGGTGGCCTACAAGTAGGATGCTGGGAAATCAGAACATTAAGTCAGTATTGTGTGTAGGTGTGGGGTTCAAATGCGTACTACCAGGGAAACCCAGGAACCTCAAGCTGGGAAATTAACCTTAAAGCTGGTCCCAAGCTGAAGCAGTACTGCACTATGATGGAAATTGAGCCCATGTGGAAGGAGTGGGCAGTAACAAACAACAGCGAACATGCAAACTGTTCAAATATGTTTGTAAATCTACACTATTAAACCATAAAAGCTATAACAACAACTGATTTAGCTGAGCCTTTACAGAGGTGTAATCAAAGTACTCCATAAATATTATGTAGAAGATGGGAGGAGGAAACTAAGAAGAAAAGCAAAGTGTTATAGGACTCTTGTACTTAAGAGGGATAGAAATACCAATTTTAGATGTTTTTCAGAAAAATGCAAAATTAAGTATATTTGTCAAATTGTAAGAGAAATCACTATTTAAGAAATGTAAACCTCCAAATCAATGGAGAGAAAAAGAAAAATAAAGTAAATCTGATCAGTTCAACAGAAGACAGAAAAAAATCACAGAAGAGGAAAGCAAGAAAAAATATGTTAAGGGTCAGGAGTTTGGCTCAGTGGCCTAAGTGACTGCCTGGCAGGCGTGAGGTTGTAATCTCGATCCCCAGGACCGCAAAAAAAAAAAAAAAGAAAAAGTACATTAAATGAAAAACAAGTCTTAAAGAGATAATAGAAATAACTCAAAATAAATTAGTATTAAAATGTATAACTGGGTTAAATACATCTACCAAACTCCACCTACATATTGCTTAAAAGTGACACACCTATCTCTCCTTTTCATTTTTTCTGGGGGGGGGGTTGGTGGCTGGCCGGCACTGGGGATTGAACCCAGGAGCTCCCATATGCTGGCCAGCAGGTACTCTGCCACTGAGCTACATTCCCAGCCATAAGCAATACATCTAAAACACAAGAGTGTAGGAAGGTAAAGATACAAAAAGCAGCCTATTTCCTGATAAAAGAGCCAACCACTGAGAAGATATAATAACCATAAGCTTAAATGGTTATAAACAGTCCACCATCAAACTCAAGTAAAAATAAAGTTATCAGGGAAAATGACACATCCAAAATCAAAGTGAGACATTTTTAAAACACCTCTCTCAGAACTGGTAGATTAAGCATACAAAGAAAATGAAAGATAAACATATGAAAGATATCAATTCTAAGTCTGATCATATGTATGATATACAATATAAATAACATGTATGATGGAAAAAAGTCTCAGATAGTCTAAGGAATACATACTGTGACCACATGTAACAAATTCAGTTACCCACAATAAAAAAGGCAGCCTCCAAAAAATAAAATTGTATTTGGGAACTTCAAAAAAAAAAAACCTACCGAATTTCTTTTAAACAAGTTATAGGTTAAAAAGAAAATCAGACTATTTTGAATTAAGCAATTAAAATATGAAATCTTAAAACTTATGAGATGCAGCTGTAGCACTATAGTTAAAAGAGAATTTATACCCCTAAAAGTACATGTTAGAAAAATGAGAAATATGAGTTGGGTGAATAGCACAAGCCTGTAATGTAAGCTACTTGGGAGCCAGAGGCACGAGGATTGAAGCTAAAGGTTAACCTGATCAATTTAGTGAGCCCCTGTGTCATAATTTTTAAAAAAGCAGGGTCAGGATGTAGATCTGTGTGAAGGCCCTGGGTTCTACTGAAAGGAAGAAAGCAAGGAAGGAAAGAAGACAGGAAAGAAGGAAGGCAGGAAGGAAGGAAAAGAAAAAAGAAATATTGAAAGTTAATGCTTAATTCAATAGTCTGCTAAGTATTCAAAAATCTAGCAATGTATGTAAAAATAATATAGCAAGACTGTGATAAAAATTGCTAAAGTGGCCGGGAATTTAGCTCAGCAGCACAAGCGCCTGCCTGGCAAGCACAAGGTCGTGAGTTTGATCCCTGGTACCAAAAAAAATAAAATTAAATTAAATAAATAAATAAATAAATTGCTAAAGCTCCATATATCCATTCTTGTCTTTCTCTCTAGCTATAAGAACTCTAATTTTTATCTGTGTACTCTGTATCTTGCACATTGCTTCCTAACTACAAGACCACACACTCCACAGTCTCCCTTGCAGCTAGGTACCATAACGTGATGTGGTTATGGCCAGTGTGATGTATGTGAAAGTATTTTATGTAACTTTGAAGAAGTCCTTTAAAAAGGAAGAACTACATCCCTTTTTCTCCCTTCCTTCTTCTCATTGCTCAGAATGCAGACATTACAGGTAGAGCTTGAACTTCAGTTCCACAGATAGGATATAAGGTGATATACAAAAACGGGGAGAGCAGCAAAAGAGAAGGAGCCTGGGGTCCTGGCACTGCACCTCCTATATCCAGGCTAGCCAAACAGTTACATATTTAGTGAAAAAGAAATACACATGTGTAAGACATTATTGTGGCCTGTTACATCAAATCTAATCCAATCTGATAGTAGAATCAAACAGTTTATCCCAGGAATGAAAGAATACTCCAACATAGAAATTTTATTCATATAATGCACTACATTCTACATGCAAGTAGGAAATCTAGAAGCATCTTGGTAGACTCTGAAAAAGTGTTCAATAAAATTCCACTCACATTTTCTACTTAAAAATATGAAAATGAGGCCATTCGCAGACCAGGGTTAGAGAGAACAATGGCTGCAGCAGCAAACAAGCCTGGTCTGAGAATCAGTGCCATGTACAGGCCTCTGATGGACTGGGAACAACTAGACCCAAGCCTCACCCCATGAGTCAGCACCATTCACGACCTGGGGTTAGAGAGAACAATGGCCACAGAGCAAACAAGCCCAGTCTGGGAACCAGTGCCATGCGCAGGCTGTGGCTGGACTGGAAACAGCCAGACCCCAGCCCCTTCCAGCACGTGGGGCTGGCAAACAAGAAGTAACAATCTCCCCCATACCCTTCCCCTCTGTAAGTGACTGGCTTATCTGGAGAAACACAGGCTGTGATGGTAACTATAGAGGTGAAATGCAATTGGACGCCTGAGGTGCTTTGGTGTTTTACTAACATTGCAGGTCTAAGGCCAGTGGTCTGATCATACAGGTTCAGAGGATATCGCTAAGCAGTGTGTCATCTAGCAGGGTCTCCTTCTGAGGGTTGCAGTCATTGTTGATTCCCTACGGTCTTGTTTTGAGGTCCTATACTGTTTCCATTGTTTTTTGGGGTTGAGTTTTATTCTCTTTTGTTTTGTTTGATTATGCTAAATCCGATGGCAGAAGAAGCTATTTCAAGGATAGCAAGATATATTATGGTAGCAATTTTGGATTTACTATTGGCTTGTTTTGAAATCCTTTATCACATTCAATGTTTTGTTTTTATTGTTTCTATTCTATTCTGTTTTGTTTGATTTTTACTATGTCCAAAGTTATCTGCAGTTATTTTGAAGACATCAAAAGGCATTATGGTAACTACTGCTGATTTCATAATGTTTTGAAGTCCTGTATCTCTAACACTATTATGTTTTGATTGGTTTTATTCTGTTATATACTCTTCAAAATAAAAATAAAAATATGAAAACAAGCTGGGGATGTAGCTCATTGGTAGAGTACTTGCCTAGCATGTGCACGGTCCTGGGTTCAATCCTCAACACGACAAAAAACAAAACAAAACAAAACAAAACAGTCAGCTAGGAATGGAAGGGAACTCCTTAATATGATAAATTTGTCACAAACATCATCTTTAGAAGTATACCTTCTAAAATCAGGAAAGAAATAAGCATGCTACCACTCAACAATGAATTGGAAGTACCATTCAAAGTATTATAAGATAAATACATCCAATAATATAGGTTTAAAAGCAATATCCTAGCCAGGTTTGGATAGGTGTGCACACCTATAACCCCAGCTATTTGGGAAGTTAAAACAGGTGAATCACAAGCTCAAGGCTAGCCTGCACACTTAGTAAGACTCTGTCTCAAAATAAAAAAATAAAATAAAAAGGGCTAGGGAATGTAGCTCACCACTCTCTGGGTTCAGTTCCTAGTATCAGAAGAAGAAAAAAAGAAAAGAAAAAGAAATACTCTCATTTGAAAAAAAATACATATATATGATTATATAGGAACCCCCTCATGGTTTTCAGATAACCTGAGACATGAAGAGAGAGCAGCAAGGTTGCTCAATACAAAATCAGTATACAAAGTTTAATAGTGGCCCTATATCCCAGCTGTATCCAATTATAAAATACAATAGGAAAAAAAGACCCCAATCATAATAGTCACCACAGTGGAAAACACCATCGCCTTTCTCCTGGATCATGAAAAATCATCCTTACTGGCCACCTCATTACCACTATTACTTCTCTCAAATTCATTCTACATTCAGAAGCTAGCGATCTTTTGTAAACATAAATTAGAGCATGTCATACTCTTTCTTTAACCTTTTAATAGCTACTCATTACTTATAATTAGATTCCAGTTCTTCATCATGCTGATGCTTGGCATGACCTGGCCCCTGGAATTCTCCAATCCACTCTCTCACCACTCCCCACCCCGCTCCACACAAGCCGCACGAATCTGCCTTCAGTTCCTGATGCACATCAAACTCTTTCCTACCCCAGCACCTCTACATATGCCATTGTCTCTCCCTAGAAAATCCTCCCAATCATCACTTGAATGTTCTCAAGCATCAGTTTAAATGTCACTGCTTAATTCAAACAAAGCCCCTTTTATCTTCTTTTCTTCATATTCTCACCATGATATGCAGTAATACCCTCTTACATATTTTGCTATAATATGTAATCCCATTTTTATTAGCAAGTTATTTATTTATTACCTCAATTTCCCTCTAGATCCTAACTTCTCTGAGGGCAAGAGTTATGTCTCCGAAGTTTCCCTAAGCATTTAACACAGTGCACAGGAGCTGCCATACAACAAACACTAAGCATTTACTGAATCAATCAGTGAAGGAACGGCAGTGCCTGTTGCACTCTTTCCAGGACTTAGGCTTGTCAAGAGGAACAGCTGAAACTCCCAAGGATCTATCTGGATGGGAGGCCCAAAAGCCTCCCAAAGGAATCTGTGAGGACACCCAGGCTTGGTTTATGACCCACAAGCACCATCGAGGCAAAGAAGGTGCACCCACTTTTGCAGAATGCTATCAAGAACTCAAGTCACTGATGTGCAAATTGAATTTGTCACAAAGTGCCACTTTCCTATAATCCTCTGTAAAGGCAGAAGCTTTAGGAGTGATGGGGCAGCAAGGGCACCTTTTGGCCACCATCTATGGAGACATTTACTAGATCAACAGCATATGGAATTTGAAGGAGCTGAAGCAGGAATGGAGAAAAATGGTGACTTCTACAAGAACCCCAAAAAGACTTGATCACACACCCACATAAGACAACCCCCCAGAAGTTCCTGGAATAGCTGGGGTAGTTTTGGGGTAGTCAGAAGGCTCAACGTTGGAAGCTGGGGACAGCTTAGAGTGACTGCTACTCTTGCACCAGTTTGATTTCAACAGCAGTATGACTTGAACAACACAGATAATCATGAACCCTTACGGTCAGCCCTAGAAAGTCCCTAGACACCATAGTGGGGGCCACTGGCCTGGTAGCATTGCAGCCCAGAGGGCAGATAGGCCACTGTGGCACTGCCACCTGGCATTAAAGAAAGTGTCACCTGAGAGGCACACAAGAACAGAGAAGACTCTTTCCAGCATTCCCTCCAGAGCTCACAAAGCTAATTCTTCAGCTGGAAGTTAAGGAAGCAATGTTTCCAAGGCCACCTAATGCCAGGCTTGTGGCTGCCGGTAATTCTATCTCAGGTACACCAGCAACTCGGGTATATAATAGGTACCCCCGACTGGTTAAATGCCTGTGTGAGCCAAGTGAGGAGGAGTGTTATATCTGCCAGGGGCCTGTGAGAGGCAATCTTCCTGTTTATTTGTTTCTTTTTGAGCTTATATACTTGTACACTGCAGGATGTAACGAGGGACTGGCAGAATGCTGTTATCCACTGTAAAGGACAATTGTTGGAGGCCTTTTCCTCACCTACCTATTACCTTTCCCTACCTCTCCTTCCCCTAACCACCATTCATCTTCTGTCTGTCAATGAGCACCAGAGATAGGCAGGGGACAATGAAAACTCTCTGTAGATGGTGACATCTCTATGGTCAACCTCTGCCTGACTCCTCCCCAATAAAAAGGTGTGGGCTCATCTTCAGGAAGAGGGCATGCACAGGGAGATGGCCAGTGATGACATTAGTGGGCCCTCACTACCCTACTTCCCCAGGAGAGCCTGAAAGGCCCCCACTATGACCTACCTCTTGTCCTCTTCCACCTGTACACCAATGGAGTGGAACTCTCTCCGGCTCCTGTTCTCGGTGTCAGAGTCTGAGATAGTCTCCACCTGGAGGCAGGGTGGAGGGGGTTAGTGGCAGGGGCCAGCCAGGGGACACAAGCACTGTCTAGGAAGATGGCTAGCAATGGCTGAGCCCCAAGTCACTGGCAAACCTGGCAAAGAAAATCTTCCTGAACAAGGTAAGAGAGCAACATGACCACTGCTGGGCACTATTCTGCACTCTCCAGCAGCAAGAATAACACAAGGGACAAGGGTTGAGGCTGGCTGCCTCATCAATGACCAGGCACCTGTGATATGCAGCTCAGGTCAAGCCAAGAAAAAGGCCCCCTCGAACTCCTCAACCCACTCCACCAGAGCCCGGACCCCTGGCACCTCCTCCTCCCATACCTGCGCCCCAGTCCATACCTGCACCCCAATAGACGGCCGCCACTTCCGCTGCCGTGCCAGGCTCCGCAGCTCTTCCCTGCCAGGGATGGTCTTGATGATGAGAGTGGGGGGCTTGGGGCTGGCCCGGGGTGGCACCGGCGCCAACTCGAGGGTGCGCGCGCCCATGGCGGGCCCGTCCAGTCCATCGGCGGAGCTGCAGCGCCTGGCCGGACCCTCAGCCGTGGTGAAGCTCTCATGTGCCGAGTCGGTGCTGCTCTGGGCAGTGATGGAGATGCGGGGTGGGGCCTGGCTTCCCGGTGGGATGGGGGGCGGGGCCTTTCTGAAGTTGAAGGCTGTAGGCAGTGAAGACCGGGATGCAGCCTATGAGGACACATCCCTGAAAGCATCCTTCTGACATACCCACCACCTGACACACCCACCAGACACAGTAGCCACATGTACTCCATGTGCTCCTATGTACAGGACCAAGGGTCGTCCTATCATCCCACCCAGAGAGGGAAGTGATATGAACAAGGTCACATAGAGCAACGATGGCGCGGGCCTGTACTGAAACCCAGGGTACTCTCCACCCAAGGGCCAGGCAGGGGCATAAAAGGTACTCACAGGAGCCGGGCCTCCCTGAGACAGAGGCAGGGGCAGCAAGGAGGGGGAGGCAGTCATCATCTTGAGAGCAGCCAGCCTGGATGGCCCGGAGGTAGCTGTGGCTCCGCATGCGGAAACAGCCAGGCAGGTCCAGGGCGTCCACGGCCTGAGACTCAAGCTCCCCAAACACAGACCCACACACGGCCTCCAGCTGCTGGTTCAACTCGTCACTGAGCTGGGGGAAGGGGCCAGGAGGACGGTTACAGAGGATTCGGGGTGGGGTGGGGTTGCCAAGGCACTCTGCCTTGGCACTACACATAGGTCTGCAGCAGCTACACATCTGCATGCCTGCTCTGCAGTTAGGCTAAAGGGAACCCTGATTTTCTACAGAGGAAGGTGAGAGTCCCTCTGTCCTGTGCTGCCTCCAAGGCCTGCCTTGGGGCCACCTTGCTACCGCTCAATCTTTCCTTTAAATACCCATTTTTCCCCACAAACGCATGTATTTTCCTCCCTGCCTAGTCTCAGTCCCTCACCGTTCTCTCACTTGACCTTGACAGAGAGGACCAGGAACCTGACATCCACCCTCCTGCCAGGAATAGGGCTGGGGGTTTCAGGGGTGGACAGCTTGTATTACCTATAACCCAATACATCACACAATTGCAGAGATACATGCATCAAGGGGCAGGATGGGTAATGAATGGACAAGTGATGGAGCAAAATTAACCTACAAGTTTCCCAAGTTTTTCCCTGACTCGTGGTCACTAGCTAGTGGGCCTGCCATGCCCACTGGTCCCTGCCATGTCCTCAGTGGCTCTGGAGAAAGCTCAGCTGTCCTGGAGGGAGTTCTGATTGTTTCAGGGTTTTTGTTGTTATTGTTTTTGTTTGTTTGTTTGATATTTTGTGGTGTCGAATCCATAGTATTAAAAAAAGGGCAAGAACTCCAAAATTTTTGTCCACAGAACCATGTTGCACATCACCACACTGAGACTAAACATGTCACAGGGTGCAGCTTCATTTCTGGCATGTGAGAAAACAGACAACAGACACAAAGGAAAAAATAAAGAAAGGAAAGGGTGGGGGCAAAGGGAAGCTCTAGCCCAGGACACAGGCGGCCAGGTCTGGAGTGCTGCTCTCACTGGGAACATGTGTAACCCTGAGTTTTCAGCCGGGTAAAACGTGGAGGAAAGTAGCTTAAGGTTACCTGCATGGGCTGTGGAGTGAGACTCTCCTAGATTCAAGTGCCAGCTCTGCTAAAAGTGTGCCCGGGAAAGTTAAAGTTTGATGGTCTGTCGGATGGCAGTGATAATGGTACCACTTTCACAAGACTACTGAAGGGACTCAAAAAACCACATGGGGCATGTGATGCAGTTACTGGCACACAGTAAGCCCTCAGGGGCATGTGGAGGTCTCAGGGTAGGGTCTACCTGGTAAACCCAGGCCAGGTGCTCGTGAGACCTACAACTATTTCCATCACTGGGCCCAGAAGAAATCCCCCTGTAGATGATTACATGGAGGCCTCTGGATGGCATCATAGATGAGGTTCTCAGCACCATTCAGTGGTGAGTGTGACAGCAGGTACCCCATGGCTGTATCTTATGACTGCTCCCAGGAAAGATGCATGAATAGCCAAAAGACGCTCAAAAGAATGGTTCGATCCATGTGTAAAGTGCAACTCAGTGTTTCCATAACTCAGCATCCAAAGCACATGATTTAACTGAATTCCATCTCAAATAGAACAGGAATCATCCCATTCTACATGGGCAAACTAAGCCTGAGAGGGAGCAGATGACTTGCCCGAGGATGCCCAACAGGTAAGTGGTAAAACTAAAGTTAAATGTCATGTTTCCTGGTTCCCATGTAAGGCTGATCGAGCATCAGAATCTCCTGAGGAGTCTCTTAAGCCCATGTTAACTTGGGCCCTCTAACTGTCTGTTTTTGCTTTGGCTGGTTGGAAACTCAGAGCCAAATCTGCTGAACACAGTGGAGACTCAATGGTTCTAATGTAGGCACAGTTATTTATTTATTTATTTATTTTTGGTTTTTTGAGACAAGGTCTTGCTATGTAGTTCAGGCTAGTCCTGAACTCACTATGTAGCCCACTCTGGTCTTAAACTTGCAGCAATCTTCCTGCTTCAGCTTCCTGAGTGCTGGAATTATAGGCATGTGCCACCACACCCAGAAGGCCCAGCAGTTTAAAAGAACTTTCCATACCTCTTTCTGCAGCTTCTTTTCTTTCCTCCTAAGTACTGGGGATTGAACCCAGGGCCTTTGCACTCAGCCACATCCCCAGCCTCCTTTTTATTTTTTAATTTGAGACAAGGTCTCCCTAAACTGTAAAATTGCCCAGGTTGAGCTTGAAGTTACGATTCTCCTGCCTCAACCTCACAGAGTGCTTTTTTTTTTTTTTTTTTTTTTTTTTTTGGTGGGGGTATTAAATAAGGAGTGAACTCAAGGAGTACCGAGCTACATCCCCAGCCCTTTAAATATTTTTATTTGAGCCAGTCTTGCTAAACTGTTCAGGCTGTCTTTGAATTTGGGTTCCTCTTGCTTGAGCTGTCCAAATAGCTGGGGTTACAGGTCTAACTCTAACCAAGAACATTTTGGTCTCAAGTTTGTACATCAGGAATAGAAGAAATCTCACTCTGCAGTTATCTCCAGCCCTCTTCTAGGTGCAAAGTACTAGACATACTATCTGGTACAGCGTATGTGCTCAGTAAACATCACTATTAGTAGCAAGAGGTTCTTTAATCATAATGCCAATCCCATGCAGGACGAGAGGTCTCTCTATCCCAAGGGTTATCTTAAAATCCCATATATAAACTATGTCCACAGCCAACTCTATCCAAGGCAGACAGAGTGAGAGGAAGAGAGGGAGCATCTCCCTCAGGTTATACACATTCTAGCTCAAATGGCCAAGAGGAGATTCTAGGATTCCAACAAGGGACAGACCCATAGAAAGAAGAGACTCGTAGTCGCTCAGTGGAATACTGCATCTGAGTTATTTGCACTACATTATGGTTACCAAACAGTTAACACTGTGCTGTGAATACTCCTATTTCCCTATATGGATATCTACCTTGCTTCCCCAATTCCCATTCACAGGACAGTCAAAGTCAAAGAATCAGAGGACTAATATCTAGAACATATGAACAACTAAAAAAATCAGACCACCTAAAATAAAAGACCCAGTCAAAAAGTAGGCAAGTGAAATGAATAGACACTTCACAGAAGAAGTATAAATGGCCGATAAATACATGAAAATGTTCAACATCACTGGCCATTAAAGAAATGCAAATTAAAACACTGACATTCCATCTTACCCCAGAAAGAATGGCCATGATCAAAAATCAAATAACAGATGCTAGAAAGGCTGCAGGAGAAAATGAACCCTTGTACGTTGCTGGTGGGAATGTAAACTAGTACAGTCACTATGGAAATGCCTGAAAAAAGCTAAGTTTAGAAATTCCATTTTACCCAGCTATTCCCCCTGTATTTTCCCAAAAGAGTTAAAGATACAATTTTACAGTGATATATGCATACTCATGTTTATAGCAGCACAATGCATAATAGTTAAATCTTGGATTCAGGCAATATGTCCACCAATACATGAACGGATAAAGAAAATGTGGTATTTACACATAATGGAGTACCATACTGCCATAAAGACAAACTTGAGTCATTCATAGAATAATGGATACACCTTGAGACCATAATGTTAAGTGAAATAAATCAGATACACAAGTTTAAATATCTCATGATTTCTCTTACATGAGAAACCCAAAATATAAATAAAGAGCAAAATAAAAGATGGATAATAAGAAGTGGGGAGATGAACATTTCTCGAATAGAATGGGATCAAGAGATGGAGCAGGAGGGGAGGGAAAAGGAATTAAAAAAGGAATTAAACTGTGTTATATACATGTACCAGCTCCCCACAAGGAAAGTAAACATTATGTACTACAAACACGTACTAATATTTAAAAAAAAATATCAAACAATTCCCTGGGGAGATGAACTCCTTAGCCTTTCACCATTCAGAATCAGTAGCCATTTCCAAGCATGTGGGATATTGAGAAAATAATTTTGTTTGTATCTAAATCGGAAAATGTCTGCAAGAGTTGACGGGTCCATCTGGGAGCCAGGCAACATCCTGTACACTTTACATATGTTATTTAGTTTAGATAACCTTTGGAAAAGCCTCCCATTTCAAACCATTCCAGAACACTGGACAGAATATAACCAACATCATTTTATATGCATAGCTGAGCTCACAAGAAAGCAAGCTAAGTCCCCAGGGGACAAAAGCAAAGAGGAGTCAGAAAACCAGAATATGAACTGTGTGAGGCAATGCTGCAACAGCCCAGTGGAGGCGGAGGTGGGGGTAGGGGTTGCTGGTCTCAGTAACCGAGAGGCTTAGGTTTTAACACCCACTGGGGCGCAGGAGTAAGGCTTTGGGCCCACACAAATTCCAAATGAGAAGTAGGAAATGAGAACCTTCATAAAGCTAGGAAAGAAAAAATCTTTGATGAAAATGAAGAGAACAAAACTAGTCATCACCGAGGCTGATGACAAGGGAGCCAGCTTGTAGATCAGGTTGGAGAGGGGGCAAATCGCCTAAGAATCTGGACTCACAAGCCAGTCCTCTCACACACCAGGACTATGTGTCTGCATGGGCTTGCATGGCCCAGATTAAAAATTAACATAAGTTATTCCAGACCAGGAAAATTTGAGCAAAGCAGCTGCAAAATGTTTCCTGAGGGACCGTGCCTAACTCAAGCAGCTCGGGTCTCTTACAGATGAAGCTCCACTGAAGGTGAGCTAACAGTGTCTATGTGGCAGACATCTCTGACCTCACCCCTCATGGTGTCTACCTCTGGAAAGCACATCTTCCTCTGGATCATGAACTGGACTTACTGGCCCATTTCTAGAGAGTAGACTGTAACAGACATAGAGGGATATCACTTCAGAGACCACATGGCAAGTACCTGACATCAGTGATCACTGCCTGATAGCCAGTGAGAACCCAAGTGCTGCCAACAAAAGCTGCTATAAAGTTTAGTACATATAATACTATTAAAGTACGTATAATACTTTTAAAGTACATATAATACTATTAAAAACATAAAAACAAGGCTTCACTACATTGCCCAAGACTGACCTCAAACTCCTAAGCTCAAGGGATCCTTCTGCTTTCAGCCTCCTGAGTAACTAGGTTATAGGTACACACCATTTTATCCAGCTTTAAACTATACTTAAAAGTCCTAAAACCTAAAAGATAAACTGAAAATATAACGGGAAGCGGGGGAGAAACCAAACATTTGAAAATAAATCAAATCAGATTTTTAGAAAAGTCAATAAAATTTAAAACAATTAATTAGTTAATGATAGATGAGACACAACTGAAGAAAAAAATTAGTAAACTGGAAGATATACCTGAGGAACATGCTTAGCAGGCATTACAGGGAGCAGAGATGAAATCATGAAGGTGAGGTTAAGCTACATGGGGGAAAGAATAAGAATGACTAATAGAAGCTGCTAAAATATAGAGAGACTAGACTGTAGGAGAGGCAGAATTTAAAGAGATAATGACAATAGTTGAGAATTTTCCAACTTTGCCATGACTTTAGACATCAAATCTGATCACATAAACCAACTATAAAACTGGACAAAACTTTTGAAAACAACCATTTCATCTCTTATCAAGGCACACACTCACACACACACAAAAAAAACATTTATCATGAAGATGAGGATTTGGGGTGCATGTCTGGCCTGAGGCTGTTCACCTCTCCCAGGTCCCCAGCTCTCATAGGTGCAATGGTTCACCAGAGTTGTACAAGCTATGAAGGCCAGCTGCCTTACTTTCCCTGCTCCTTGGAGCATTATCAGTCATAGTGACCAGAACAGGGAAGGCTAGCAGCACCGCTAGGCTGAAGTCTCAGCACTGCATGTAGTATGTAATAAACTGGCAGACTAGCCAGGTATTTAAGAATTCAAAAGGATGAGATAAAAACTGGGGTTTTTAACTTCTCCACATATTTTGGATTAAGTAAGGCTGAATGAATGTACAGCAGAAACCAAAGAGGCCCTGAACTACCCATATATCTCTGGTCAGTGTTACCTGTACATATATGCAGAGAAAACATGAGAAAGTCTAGTGATGAGTAAAAGCCAGGTTAGGCCTGAAAAAGACCTAAAGGTTTCCTCCAGAACAACAGGATGAGACAGGAAGTCTTACTGGCTTAAAATTGTTAGGCGCACATCCCTCGCCCTTTTTAAAAATGTTTGAAGTTTTGATACAGGGTCTTGTAAAGTTGCTAAATTGCCTAAAACTATGCCGAGTTTGAATTTTAATCCTCCTACCTCAGTCTCCCAGAATGCTGGAGTTACAGGTATGCACCACCACTTCCAATTATGAGAACAACTTCTAACCAATCTTTGGCTGAGCACTAAGATATACAGATATAGCAGTAACATGTTTTAAAAGGAAAAGAAAAAAACTGAGGGGAAACACCAAAGGTTACATGTTTTAGGGAAGACAAATTTCATAGATTTTGTCCAGGGATTAAGGGACAAAGCAATAAAAATTCCCAAGAAGGACAAATATGAATCCAGAGTTGCTACAATATACTACCTAATATGCTCCGTATTCAACAAAAAATTGAGTCATGTAAATAAATAAAAAGATAAAAATGCTGGATTTATCACAAAGATTAGAAAGTAGCTATTATAAACATATTTTTAAAAAACTAAAGAAACCATGTTTAAAGGTTTAAAGGCAGGGATGAGAACAATGGTGTAGTGAATACAAATCTTAACAAAGGGAAATTCTTCTTTTAACAAAAAATGAACAAATAAAAATTTTAGAACTGAAAATTACAATAACTGAAATGGAAAATTCAGTAGATGGGTTGGACATAAGAAATAATCAGTCAACCTGAAGATGGATCATTATAAATTGCTCAAACTGTAGAATGGAGAGAGAAAAGATTGAATAGAATGATGAGAACTTCAGAGATTAATTGGACAGCATCAAGCACACCAACATACATGTTATAGGAGCCCAGAAGAAGAGGGGAAAGAGAAAGAGAAAAAGAACATAAAAATATTGGAAGAAACAGTGGGAACAGAAAAATATATGACAAAATATCTGAAAACTTTCCAAATTTGTTTTTAAAAATCAATCTATAGTTCACAGAAGTTCAATGAACTTAAATCTAAACATTAAGAGATCCATATCAAGACATTATAATCAAAATGTTGAAAGTTGAAGACAGAGAAAAGTTTAATAATAGCAAGAGAAAATTTATCACATATAGGGAAACTACTGGCTTTTCAACAGAACCAATAAACACAACAAGGCAGCAGAATGGTATAATCGAAGTACTAAAAAAGGGCTGGGGAGGTAATCCAGTAATAGAACATTTGCCTACCACATACAAGGCCTTGGGCTTGATCCCCAACACCACACCACAAAAACAAACTAAAAAACAAATGTTGAAAATAAAACTGTCTACCAGAAATTTTACATTCATCAAATTATCCTTCAAAAATGAATTAAAAATAAAGATGTTTCCAGGTAAATACAGAATGAAGAATTTGTTACCAGATCTGTGTTATAAGAAATACTAGTGGAAGTCCTTCTAGCTGAAAGAAAGTAACACTTGATAGTAGTAACTCAAATATATAAGAAATGAAGAGCACCAAAAATGGTAAATATGTGAACAAATATAAAAGGTTCTACTAAATGGTTTTCTCATTCTCTTAACTTTTTTTGAAAGATAAAGTTAGATAAAATATTTATCTAATGTCATTGGTTGGTTTATAACAATTGTTAGTTTGTAACATAGAAACAGATACAGATACAGATCTATAGATGGATGATAATAACAATGATGGTATGGGTGTGTGTGTGTGTGTGAGAGAGAGAGAGAGAGTGTGTGTGTTTTACTGGGGATTGAACTCATGATGAGCTAAATACCAGTTCTTTTTATTTTTTAAATTTTGAGACAAAGTCTAAGTTGCCCAGGCTGGGCTTGAACCTGTGATTATCGTGCTTCAGACTTCCAGAGTGCTAGAATTACTAGAGATGATTTATATAATAATAATATCACAAAGAAAGGAGAGAGAAAGGAGATGTATTGGAACAATGCTCCTATATTTTATAATAACTAATTATATTAATTTATTATTATATCTAGATACACATTGTAATACCTGGTACAACCACTAATAAAATAATTCAAATAATGTAGTACAATAATTAATGAGGGAATTTAAATGATATACTAAAAATGTTTATTTAATACAAGAGAGAACACTAAAGGAGGAATAGATTTTTAAAATGATGGGACAATCCAGACATATCAACAGTCACATTAAATGTGAATGAACAAAAAACTCCCATTCAAAAGGCAGAGACTGACTGGGTTTTATAAAAAAGCAAGACTCGACCATAGGCTGTCTACAAGAGGCATAGTTTAAATTCAAAATATAAATGGGTTGAAAGTAAAAACGTGGAAAAAGATATACTATGCAAATAGTAACCAGAGTAAAGTTTTAAATCCTCAGATTTAAGGAGCATACACACAAAGATATAATGAAACTGCAGAACAACAAAATCAAAACAAGATTTCAACAGCAACCAGAGAGAAATGAAATTAACTACAAGGACATTTCTATTAATAGCAGGCTTCTTAATAGCAACAATAGAAAACAGATGACAATGAAATATATTTAAAATATTGAGAGAAGATAAATGTTGACTTAGAATTCCCCTAATAAGCTAAGCCATATGAAACAGTGAGGGTTAAATATATATTTTTTAGAGCTTGCTACTAACAAACATTTATTGAAAATTTTAAGAAAATAGGAGGAAGGAATAAGAGCTGCATTGGTGGGGAGGTAAGGATATGAGCATAAATCAACTAGCAACAGTAAATAGTAACAACAATAATAAAGATGAATCCAGGAGGTAAAAAATGAGATTAAAATACTGGGCAATAGCCAGGTGTGATGGCCCACGCCTGTAATCCCCATACTCAGAAGGCCAAGGCAAAAGGATCACTGCAAGTCCAAGGTCAGCCTGGGCTACAAAATGAGTTCAAGGCCAACCTGAACTACATACTGACACCCTGTCTCAAAAAGACAAACACACACACACATATAAAATAAAATAAAATACTGGGCAACAGTACATAAAAGAAGAAAAGAGGGCATCAAAATTAAAATATCCTAACATCACTTAAATATTTGAAGTGATGAATATGTTAATAGTTTAGTTTCATTATATTCATATATAATATCACTTTATACACTATATATGTCTACAATTTGTAAATTTATAATAAAGTTTAAATTTTTTTTTAATGCCTAAAGAGATCAAAGAAAGAACAGGTCAAAGAAAGAAAGCCAGGCATGGTGGCGCACACCTGCAATTCCAGCACTCTGGAGTGACTGAGGCAGGAGGATTACAAGTTTGAACTGAACCAGGCAACTCAATGACTTAGCAAGACCTTGTCTCAAAATAAAAAGTAAAAAGGTCTGGGGATATAGCTTGATAAAAGGCCTCTGATTCAATCCTCAGTACTGCAAAAAAAGGAAGGAAGGAAAAAAGAAAGGGAAAAAGACAGGAGAGGAAGGAGGGGGGGAGGGTTGGAGGGAGGGAGGGAGGGAAGGAAAACCAATGTCCAAGACAATAATATTTAATATTGTCAGGAACACAAAGACCATAAATTGATCTACAGATTCAATGCAGTTCCTTCAAATTCCCAACTATATTTGAAGCTCTCTCAAAATTCATATTTATATGCAAAGGAAACACAAAACAACCCTTTAAAAAAATAACAAAAGCCTATTATTTAAACTTACTGAAATTCTTATTACAAAGTCACACTAATTAAAGCAGGTGGTAATAGCATAAGGATAGACTCATTTACATCAATGGAATAGATTTGAAGCTTCATAAATAAACACATAAATTTACCGTAAACTAACTTTGAGAAAGGGACTGAAAATTTCAGTGAGAAAAGAAAGTTTTTTTAACAAATGTTACTGGCAAAATTGGGTATCCAAATGCAAAAGATGAAATTGGACTCCTAATTCAAATCACAAAAAAACTCAAAAAGGATCATTTACCTAAACAAAAGCATAGAAACTTGGGTGTAAATTTTGTGATCTCAGATTTGGCAAAGTGTTCTTAAGTTTTTCATCAAAAAAAAATCACAATCAAAAATAGCAAATTTTATTAATTATCCCTGATAAAATTTCACGTGGTTAGGGGACAGGGACGTAGCTCAGTGGTAGAGCACTTGTCTGGCACACATGATGTTCTAGGCTTGAATCCCAGCACCACATACACACAAAACTTTTTAAAGTGTTCTGTCCTTCAAATAACAATATGAAAATACAAGTCAGTAAGTGAGAAACAGGACCCTAGCCGACACCTTAATATTATATTTCTATCATCCAGAATTCTGAGTGGGTGCTGAGGAGGGAACCCAGGGCCTT
Organism: Dasyprocta punctata; assembly: GCA_004363535.1. Taxonomy (NCBI): domain Eukaryota; kingdom Metazoa; phylum Chordata; class Mammalia; order Rodentia; family Dasyproctidae; genus Dasyprocta; species Dasyprocta punctata. The sequence continues at coordinate 20,411 of RJWM01005745.1, forward strand.
GTGCAAGCTGGGCAACACATTATCACTGAGCCCAAAAATAAATTTTTGATACTTAAAAATAACAAGAAGAGAGGGGGAGTTATCATTAAATTAAAATGTCCTAAGGTTTTTGTACGGCCCGGGGGAAGGCAGAAAAAATTGTCAGCTTCAGACTGCTAAGCCAAGTATGCACATTAAAACTATGAGAACTATAAAGGATAAAATAGAATATATAACTGCCAATCTAGTGTGGGATTTGGCGAGAAGAATAAAGAAAAAGTCAATCCAAAAGACTGCAGCAAACTAGAAAACCGTCACCCAAAGGAGAGGACACGTAGCACAAAATTAGATAATCAAAATGAATCCAAGCATATCAGCAATCACAGTAAATATAAATGTACTAAACTCTCAAGGAATTATTAAATGAATATAAAATCAAATCTAGCTATAAGCTACTAGAAAACACATACCTGAAACATAGCAGACAAAAAGCTTTAAAGTCAAAGGTAGAAAAAGATGTTCTAGGCAAATACTTAACAAAAAAAATAGACTTATTAGAAAAACCATTACTAGAGATAACAGGGTGACATCTCTAGTACTTTAAACCTCTTTCCTCTTCTGAAAAGCAGGGATTCTAAGCCATTCCTCTAGAAGAAATATGTCAAGTGTATGTGATGTTAGATAATATGAAGTGGGAGGAGGAGAAAGGAAAAGGAGGAGGAGGAAAAGGAATAAGAAATGTGTCGGGGGGGTGGGGGTTAAATTAAAATTTTAGAACATTTGGGAAAAGACCTGAGAGAAGTGAGAAAGTGATCCATGGGAGTGTCTGGGGGAGAGGCATCCAGGCAGGGGCAGTGGCAAATGCAAAGCCCCCAAGGCTGGAGCACACTTGCAGTGTCTGAGGGGCCACAAGTATCTCTCTGGCTGGAGTGGGGGAGGGACGGGATTAGGAGAAGAACTCATGGGTAGCTCCAGCTAGATCATGCAAGGCCTTATATATCACAGTAAAATCCTAATGGTTACTCTAAGCAAAATGAGGGTATTGACTAGAAAAGCAAATAAATACATTTTTAATGATCGTGCTGGCTATCATGACAGAGAATGAAGTAGAGACAGGGCACAGCAGGAGACCAGCCACTAGGTAATGCAGTAGCCCAGACAAAAGGACATGTGATGTGCATCAGAGGTGATAAAGGAGACTTGGATCTTGGATACATTTGGAAGGTGAACCTAACAGAATTTGCTGAAGGATCAGATAGAGGATGTGAGAAATAAGAGACTGACTTCATGGGTTGGGAGTGTAGTTCAGTGGTAGAGAGTGTTCTTAGCAGGTGCAAGGACTTGAGTTCAACACCAAGCACCAAAATTAAGGGGGAAAAAAGGAAGGAAGGAAAACCAACTTCAGGCCAGAGCTCCTGGAAAAATAAAGTTGCCATTATTGAAAAAAAGAGAAGACAGTGGATGAAGCAGCAATCTGGGGAGCCAGGGAGGTCATCAGTAGTTTAGTTTGGCTATCATAAATTTGAGATGTCCATGGGACATCAAGGGAGATTTCAATACACTATGCACTATACATGCCAGACATTCAAGGGAAGATTTGGCTGGAATTACACATCTAGAAGTCACTAGGATCTCAGCAATATTCAAAGTCATGAGCCTGGGTGAGATCACCTAAGGAGTGGGTGCAGAGAGCAGTTTAGGAACTGAGCACTGGAAAACTCATGTTGACATCCTGGGGAGTCATGAGGCACTAAGACACAGATGAAAATAAGCAGCCAGGAGGAGAATCTAGGAGAATCTACAGGGTGTGGTGTTGTCCTCAAAGCCAACTGAGAAAAGTAGTTCAGGAAGGAGAGTCAGTAACTGTGTTAGATGTTGCTGATGGGGCAAGTAACAAGAGGACTGAGCATTAACCAGTGGTTTTAGCAACACAGCCTGGTCTGATATGAAAAGATAGCTGTGCCAATCAGATTCCCTGATTCAGGAAATGTAACAAAGGAATACAGAGAGACTGCTGTGGGGAACAATGGGCGCCAATGTGGACAGTTTTTTGCATGGCTTTTTTGCATTGCTTTTTTCCCCCAGCAAACAGTAAAAATAGCTAACCTTTATTGAGTGGTGGCTCTGTGCCAAGAACGCTATTCTGATGCCTATTTTTAAATAGGGACAGCGGGGCTCAAAAAAGTCAAGTAACTTGCCCCAGGTCACTCAGTTGATAAGTAGCTGAGCTGGAATTCAAACCCATCTCCTTCATTTAATTACTAAACTGCTATTGCCTATGTTTAATTAAAGGGAAACCCAATACTTAGGTATGGAACTCACATTTCTAAAATATCAATTTTGGGTCAGATATCTTGTACTTGAATACAGTTTTTCTCTGAACTCTCACAAGTCCCGTGAGTGAAAAACTGTCACTACTACTGTTACCTTAAAGATGAGAAAAGAGAGGTGTTGAAAAGTAAGGCATCTTGCCGGTGGTCCCATGTAATAGAGGTGGTAGGGGCAAAACCCAGACCCGGAAGGTCTCAGAGAATGCGGCCTGGCCTCTGCTTAGTCTATGCAATTCTACCCTACCTTTGCCTGCAAGTGGGCTAGGAACAGTAAAGCTTGAGAAATCTCAGAGAACTGGTGTTGCCCTTTCGTACAAGCCCATCATTGGTGCATTCCAAGGATGGGGTTCTCTGATTTGCCCCAGTCTGAGTCACTCCATCAGCCCCAAAGCAGATTTCACCAGAACCAGACCTGAGCTCTCTCCATGAACAGACCTTCCAATTTGAAGGCACAAACTGAGTACTGAACAGAACACCCCCTTCTGCACTTCCACCCACATGTGCTGGGCCTCTCCCTACCTGGCCAGTGGTGAAGGAACGGCTGTAGCCAGGGATGGAGCTCCGGGGGTGGATCCGGGGCGGGACACAGCAGCTGAAAAAGATCAAAATACCTGAGTCAGAATCCAGTCGGACCAGGAGGTGGTGGAGGCAGAATGATAGCATTAAAGCCTCTGACCAGGTTTTAGTCTCCCAAAGTCCCCAAAGGGATCTTCCAGGAAACTCTGAGTAAGAGGTACTTAAACAGGGACTATGACCAGGGATACCCCCATTTGTACAGGGAAAAGGGAAATTCTCCAGCTAGACCCTAAGCAGGGCTACCCCCACTGGAACCCATTCCTCAAAACCTCCTGCAGGGCCCCAGCATCAGCTCCCCGGCACCTGCCCGGTCCTCCCTGTCCTTACTTGATCCGGGCTGTGTCCACGCTGGAGGAGCGGCGGGAAGCGAAGCGCCGGGCGGCTGCTTTGGGAGATGTCTTGGGGCTGCCATCCGAGTCTCCACTCTCCTCATCCCCCATGGCTTTGATGTAGCTGCCGCTCCGCATCCTGCGACAGGGGATCTCCCCGTCCTTGCCACCCGTGGGGTAACCCCCCCAGTCATCTTGCGGCACCTGCAGAAACAAGGGCCTCTGTCTCTCAGACATGTCTGTGGTTTCCTGGGGCAGACCACACCAAGAGCATCCAGAGGAGAAAAGGGAAGAGAGGTCGCAGGCTGTTCCCCTCCTTTAGGGGAGATGCTGCATTGTGCTCCAGGGACGTTCTGCTGCTTAACTGAGGCCCATCTGAAGCGTAGGGGTGTGACACACCAGGTGTCAGGTGTGGGGCTCAGGTTGAACATTACAGGGCTAAGTAAGCAACCTGCATTAATCCTGTCCCCACTGTAAGGCATCACCTGACATCAGTCACCTTTCACCCCTCCTCCTAACTGCCTTACATTCCCCAGCCTCTGCTCTTGCCCACCTCACTGACCCAGTAAGGAACCACCGAGGGCGTTATGCACCGAGCACTCAGATTTGTGTTCAGGGGAGCTCTCAACAGCCCTGACAGAGGCTCGGTGGTGGTGGTAGAGGGCCAGGAGCAGCACAAGGGTGCAAATGGCAGGAGGCAAACCAATTAGCAGCCTAAGGCTGTGATCCAGGCAAGCAATGATAAGGTTTAAATTAAGACAACGACAATGAGAGGGGACCGAGAAGGAAATGGAGATGAGAGGTGTTAAGCAGCCTGATTAGTTAGCTGTGAGGGAAGAGGGGCTGAGGATGACTGGAGGCTGAGGGCTGAGGATGGGGGGGGTGATGTCCCTCACTGAGCCACAGAACCTGGAGAAACAGGTTTGAGGGCAGGTGATAGTGTCGGTATTCAGCACCTTAAATTTGGCATAGAACTGTTGAGCAGCTGGTTGGATGTTTGGTTCTGGGGCTCAGTGGGGAGATAAGGGCTGGAGGCAGACATGTGGAAATCATGGGTGACAGTTGGACACACAGGAATGAAGGAGACGGCCCAGAGGAAAGAGGAAGAGAAAGCAGAGGAGATATCCACTGTCATTTAGAAAGAGACTGGAGAGAAAGGAAGAAGAACCTGTGAAGTCACCTGAGAAGGAGTGGGCAGAGGGGTAGGAGGGAAGTCAGGAGAATGCCATGTCATAGAAACAGGAGACATTTCAAGAATAAAAGGAGTCGATTATGTCAAATGCCACAGTGTGTTCAGAGGTTAGTAACTCAGGCTCAGGAGTTAGAAGATCTATGTGAAAACTCTGGCCCCAACACTTGCTACCGAAGTAAATGAGCAAACTAGATTAACCTCTAAGTATCAGTTTCCTTGCATATGAATTATAATGGTAATTATGCCTACAACAGAAAGTGGGTGGGAAAGACAATCCAATAGAAAGTGCCAGGACATAGAAAGTGCTCAGTAATTTTTTTTTTTTTAAAAGACAAGATCTCACTGTGTAGCCCAGGCTGGCCTTCAGCTCACTATATCAGCCTCCCAAGTGCTGGGATTACAGGCATGCACCACAATACCTGGCAATAAACATTAACTATTAGTATAGACGTAGAAAGTACCTTTCAGGGATAGCTCCCTGGAAACCACAGATGACCACTGCCTGGCTATTTCAGAAGACAGAGAGTGTGGTAAGGGGGACAATGGAATAAAGTGACAAAGAGAAGTCCATGCTCTAAGAACTAGGATACGAAAAGAAGAGAGGAGGCAAAAGGGAAACTGAGATTTTTTTTTGTCAGGATAGAAGTGATTTGGGATGACAAGCAGGATGTCAGGAAGACAGAAAGAGCCAGAAGAGACAGTCTTTAAACACAAGAACAGGTGTGGGATGGAGGGGCTCTGAGAAGATGGAATGAGCCCTGCTGGAGGGGTCAATGGCCCTGGCTTTTCCTCAGAGGAGCCCAAGATGGTCACTCACGTTGTGGAGAAGGAAACTAAGAGAAGGGATGCGGAGAGGGCTGGCAAGGCAGTGAATATTTAAAACACTTGTAAAGAACAGGACAAGGATTAGGCTCTGACAGGTGCAAGACTCAGAGGAAGTAGGGAGGAGTGACGCTAAAAAAGGGGATAGGCATCTGTGCGAGAGTGGGGAATAAGGGATCAGAAGGGACCCCATGAGGGAGCCCTCAAGGGGAATAGGACAAAGCAAGGGGCCAGGGCTCCATCGTTTGATGGAACATAGGAATGAGACCATGCTCCATAAGGGAAGATGGGCTCAGAGTGGGGAGAGGAAATTTGGGAGAGGTTTGAGGGAGGGCTGATGTCCAGTGAGAGAAAACAGCTTGACAAAGAAACTGGGAGTGCAACAAAGACACTTAGTCTCATGGGACCAGCCTCCTCTGCTTTTGTGCCAAGGGAACACCACAATGTCTGGAAAAATTCCTGCATCCCACTGTTTCTTCCCGAAATGGGCTCAGACTTCCCAGTTCCAAGATGCCCTAGAACCCCAGGAGCTGAGGATCATTCCTCTTTCCATACTTGACAGAGAGGAGCAGCAGGCATGCCAGCGTAGGGGACAGACAGGGCATGCTCTGCCACACCGCAGGGCTCCTGCTCCATAGCCACTGCAGAGCTCTTCGCTCCTCTGCAGGACACTGTGAGGTGCATGTTAAAAAGGAAGCCCCCAGGGAGGTCAGGGCAGCCCTGGAGAAGCAGCAAGGAGGGGCAAAATGGTGGCAAGTCTCCAGGGATGTCAAGGGCTCAGTTAATTCTCAGTTTAGAGCACTTTCCTACTGAGGGAGGGGGCAATCCAAAGCTAATGCACAAGTCCTGAATCTCAGAAGTCCTTACTGCTTTCGCTATGGCTCTATGTGATACCTTGGGCTTTCATGATTCCCCCAGAAGAGCCTTAATATGTGAATGACTTATTGGAAGGCCAATGACACCCAAAAGACAAATGCAGGCTCATTTCTCCATACCTCTGAATATGCTGTAGTCTCTTCCCAGAACATCTTTAATCTGCACTCAACTAACTTCAACTCCTCCCCTGAGATTCAGCTCAGGACTCATGTCTCCTAGAAGCTATTCCAAGCCACCCCTGGACACCACCAGTAGATGGGTGAGGGCCTTGCTCTGCACTGTGTCTCGATGGTGCCCAGGGTTCTCTTCTACCACAGCCTATCACCTTACATTCCATCTCCTTCCTTGTTTGTTCCCTTTAAACTGTGAGTTCTCACAAGCAGCATCTGTGCCCTCACCTCAGCACTAAATGAATGAGGAATGCAAGTTTGGAATATAACCCTAAACCTGTTGGATCTCTGGAACTTGCATGGGCTTTTCTTCTTAAAATTATGGGAGAGCTCAAGAAAACAGTATGGTCTGGACAAGGCTGGGCAAAAGGCTCCAAAAAAGGTGTTAGAGCTTCTAGCCTCACCAGCAGAGGCCATGTCAGTGGTAAGACAGGATGGGACTAACACACACCAGCTATCCTGGCACCATCCTCTCCCAAGGAGCCCTTCCTGGAGCTGTAGCAGTGCTCAGGCCTCAGTGTGGCCCCCAGCCTAGAAAGACCCAGGAGACAAGCTCTCAAGGCTCCTCCACAGCCTCATGGCTGTACCACCACAGGCAGCCCAGAAGAAGAATATTCTGGAATCTGACCTTCACATTCAAACAACAGAACCACGCAGATCTGAGCAGAAAAGAGGTCTGGAGAATGCTTCGGGGCAGAAGATCTGTTTTCCAATTGCCGACCTCCAAGCTCAAGGCCAGCAATGACCCAAGAGCAACCCTATCCTGTCCACTGCCTCCCTCAACCTCATTCTGCCTTCAGCCTCATTAAGATGGAGGTCAGCACAGTTTGTCCAAAACAGTAGGTCATGGAGAAGTCTTCCTGGAATGGATGTACATTGTCAGAATAGAGCGGCCCCTTTGTTGCACAAATAGGGAAACTGAGGCCTCAGAAGTGCTCAGGTTGACACAGCAAGACAGAACAAGCCCTCCATCACAGGAAGAACTGACTCCCATCCAACCCTTTCCACTGTTCTCCGGTTGACAAGCCTGGTGAGGGTTGAGGACCCTGACCATCCCTCCCCATCCCCCAAGAAAGCCTCACCTGCAGATAATGATAAGTCCTGGCTTTGGCCTTGGCCTCCGGGCCCAGGAGTCCCTTGCCTGGCCCAGCCCCTGGGTATCCATCCCGGCCCTGACTGACCATCATGGTATGCCAGGCACTTCTCTTGACCGACTGTCCATCCAGCGACATGGACATGCCAGTACAGGCAAGGCAGCGACCTTCTGATCCGCCTGAACGCCCCTTGAAGCTCAAGTCCCGGTAGGAACCATCTGGAGCCTCCAGGCAGAAGGGACCACCAGGCTCCCCAGGGGGGCGCCCACCCGCCAGGAAACCGCTATCACTGTCCAAGTTGTCATCCGAGCTCCACCAGCCTGTGGCCTTGGTCTGGTGCCGCCCATCCCCCTTGCGGTCCTTGCTCTTGCTCCTCTTGCCATGCCGGGACTGGTGGTGGTGGTGATGGTGGTGATGATGGTGGTGGTGGGAGGTGTGGGGTCCTCCAGAGCCTGGGCCAGGGTAACTGTCACTCCCAGAGCCACCTCTTCCCTCAGCTTTAGGCCCATTATAGTCCCGCTTCCCAGGCGCCTCCAGAGAGTGGGACTTGGCAAAGAGCTTCTGCACGGAGTGAACCAGATGCCGGATGCGGCTGGGGCTTTCACTGCGGGCCTCAGAGGCAGCGCCGGACCCCGGCCCTGGCCCGGGCCCACCCCCTGCTGGACCTCGCTGGTATGGTAACGTGTGGAAGCCATCTTGTTGAATGGGCAACTGCTTTTCAAACTGATCCAAAAGTGTGGGAGGCAGGCGGGGGGCTCCTTTACCCGGTGGGTGGCCCACACAGTCTTCACAGGTGTCAAAGGGGCCCTGGCCAGGGTACATCCTGGGGAAGGTGCTGCTACCTCCCCCAGTCCCAGCCGTCCCTGGTCCTCCCTCAGGGCCTACAGATGGCCCCTCACTCAGGCTCAGGGGCCCTTCTGGAGAAAGGTGTCCCAGGCCAGCTCTTGGGGCACAGAAGCGGGGCTCAGTGGAGAAGGCCTCCCTGGAGCCCAGCAGGTATGGGGCCCTGGCAGCTGGGCCCACGTCCATATGCTGCTGGTCAGCAAAGCGGGCTGGGCGGGGATGGCTGCCTCGGTCGCCATGGTAACCCCTCATGGCCTCAGCAAAGGCTCTTCATAGTGTTGGGGGCCAGGCCCCAGGAACCTCCTAGGAAAACAGGAAAAAAAGGGATTTGGACTGAACAACAGGCCACTTCACCCAAAATCATCTTTCAATGGGCATTGTTGTATGCCTTTAAATGCATATCAATTTATTGCGACTAATTGTACTATCTTTCAACAAATGTACTAAAAAGTCCTTAAAACAGTCATAATAGACAAATAGCAGAGAATAATCCCATCATTCATCAAATGCTGCAAATTTGATAAATACTTATTCAGAAGAGGAAACGTTCTCAGTCAAATGGTTGTTTTTTTTTGTTTTGTTTTGTTTTTTTTTTGCAGCACCAGGGATTGAACTCACAACCTCGCGCCCGCCAGACAGGTGCTTAAGCCATTGAGTCAAATTCCCAGCCCTAGTTTTTTGAGGCAGGGTCGCACTATGTAGCTCAGGCTGGCCTTTTGCTTGCGTTGTAGCCCAAGTCAGCCTCAAACTCACAACGCTCCTCCTACCTCAGCCTCCCGAGTGCTGGGATTAAAGGCATGCGCCACCACACCAGGCTTCAAATGGGTTTTTAAATACCCTTTGATTATAAAAAGCAAAAGGAGACCCAAACAGACCCAAAATATTCAAAGAAACTATTCATTAGGTGAACTAGGTTTTAACAAGTTAGGTTTAGGCAAACTGATCCAGAGTCATATCTCTGTCCCAACACCACCCCTCTGCTGCTGGTGCCAGGCCTCAGGGTCACAGCTCCCCACACTGTGACTGAAGAGAACACTGGGCCCAAATCTAGGTATCCAGCACCATTGTGCAGAAAAATTGTTCTCATTCTTTCTGTACCCTGTTCTTTCCATCTGGCTGCATGCTCTTTCTCTCTCCCTTCAGGACAGAGATAAGAAGGAAAACCTGAAGTATCTCCTTTCTTCCTTTTCTGGGTTCCAGCTATTCCCCCTTTGGCTTTTATATCCCCTTCCCACTGAAGTGGAGTTATGGAGGGAGAAAAGTCACAGAGGAGGAATACTGATTATACAATACGGGGCAACCTCTGAGTCCCAAACTGGGCCTGGAAACCAGAAGTTCCTCCTCCCAGGAACAGTGAGCTGGTAAGCAGTAAGATGATGGAGAAGCAGCTCTGGAACCAATGCCCCTGCCCCCATCGCAGGCTTGCCAAGGCTACAGGACAGAGAGGTCAGCTCTCAGCAAGAGCTGCCTCCAATCACTGTTCCAGGAGCTGCCAGGACAGGAGCTACAGCAGGAGGGGGTGACAGCAGGAAGGACAGGGACAGAGGAGCTGGCAGACGGAGCCCTCCCTCATCTCAGACCAGCTCCTGGGCCATCTGCTGAACAGGAAGGGATGACAGCCTCAAAGACTCCAGACAGCAGAACCTTTGAGACTCAATCTCCTTTCCTTCTAGTATGGCCTCCTCACACCCACCCTGTTTGAGGCTTCTTCCAGATCCTGCTCGTAGCTTATCTCCTACTATTTCCCATGCATTTGCCATGTGCCAGGTACTGTGCATACCTAACATACCTACTCCCACTGAAATCCTGTAATGTAGATATTATCCACCCTTACCATGAGAAAATGGAGCTCAAAATGGTGGGATCACAAAGCCAGTAAGTGGGTGAGTCACTTTGAATCAAGGTTCAAAGTCAAGTTACTCAGATTTGAGAACCCGAACCTAATTCCCATTTCCTAGACTTTCCTACCACTCACCATCTGGGATGTCCCATCCTTGATGTCAGGATCCCCACCACCAGGCAGAATCCTAACTTCAGAAGGCTCAGGACCACTGGCTCCTGGCAGAAAAAAAAAGAAGGAGGTAGTCAGCAAAAGAGGAAAACATTTTCCTAGAACCCTCAGAACTGGTCTCGCTCTGACAATTTTCTTTCCCAGCCCCCCACACCAAGACTGATTTGATCCCCTATGATGCAGAGCTTTCAGGCCCCCAGGGAAATGAAGTTGGTTTCATTATGCAAATACATGCAAATGAGCTCACAGGCTGGACAAGCTCCAACTGCAGGTGTCTGTGTGATCTGTCCATGGTGCTGAGCCATAGCATTTTCATTGCCCTTAAATGTGGTTGCATTCCATAAACATTTGTTGAGCAGCTAACATGAGTAAGATTCTGAATGAAAATTGTATAGAAGTAATTTAAGGGTGGCCCCTGTCCTCAAGGGGTCTATAGTCTAACAGGAAAACAACCTCTCACTTGACAGTTATTTGAGGTCCTTGTATTTTTGCACAAGCTGTTCCTTCCTAGAAACACTGCTCATCCACCCTCAAATGTTTCCCCTTGCTAACACTCATATTAAGCCCCACCTTCCTGTCAAGACTTTCGGTACTCTTATTCTGGGTTATGCCTCTCTATTGGGCTTTTATAACATCCTGGGTACCCCCATGAAAGCAGCTATCATACTTCACTGAAATTGTTTCAGTCCGCCCCCCGACGACAATATGGGGGAAAACATTCTGCACAGTAGAAACAAAGTCTTATTTATCTCTAGATCTCAAGCACCTATTCCAAGGTTTTGGCCAGCAGCTCCCTGGCTCTTTAATAAATATTCACTGGGGCCCAGCATGGTGGCTCACACCTGTAATTCCAGCACTCAGGAGGCTCAGGTAGGAGGAACGTTGGGAGTTTGAGGCTGGCTTGGGCTACAAAGTGAGTTCAAGGTCAGTCTCAACTTCACAGTGAGACCCTGTCTCAAAAAAAGACCACAAAAATGTTCAATAGATAGTTAAGTAAATGACTGCATTGGAGAAAAGTACCAAAATGTTAGGCTAGTTCCAGTGAGGGCAAAACCAGATTCAGTGGAGAGAAATCAAGGTAGACTTCCCAGAGAAGAGGGTATTCGATTAGTAGTACAAAACCGCTGTGTGTTCTGCAGACAAAGACATGAGAGAGGACAATTCCCATCAGAGGAATTAGCAGGCAAAAAGCAAAAGAGGTATGTCAATAAGCAATTCTGAGGGGTGGGCTGGGAAAGTTCCAGAACACAATTAGGATCTAGCAAAAATAGGGAAGGACAGAGAGAGTCAAAAAGGAAGACGACTCTGAAGTTTGTAACAGCCGTGACTGGAAGACTAATGATGCCATTATTAGACACAGGCTTGTCAGGAAGAAGAGCTAGCTTTGCAAGCATGATTAATAGTAGTGGAAGAGAAATAGTCAGACATCAGGAAGAACTTCCTGACCCTGGGAGGTGTGAGACAATGAAGAAAATTGTGGAATCTCCTAGGAACCTTCCATAGAAGAGAGGGTAACACATGCTCAACAGCCAGCCCACCCTAGGCCCTGGACTGGAGACTGGGTGACCTCACAGCTGTCAATTGCCTAGCTCCATGACAGTTCTTCTATTCCAGTGCCCTTTTCTGGGATGGCAGAAGAGACTTCAGATCAAGCTTTTTCAAGCTTGGAAAAATGCCTGGAAGAATCTCCCCACCTTTGACAGAAGCTTTGACAGCCTAGTCCTTCATCTATGGCACACTCCTCTTCCTGACCTAGGCAGGAACTAGTGGCTGGGACTCACAGCACAAAAGGCCACTTTAGCAGAATCGCACACCATTCTATTTCTATGTTTGTGGTTATATCTTGCTGGAGCGTCACACTGCACTTGCCAGTGGTGAATGATCTCAGGTACTCAGCTTCACAAAGGTGCTGCCACCAAGTCACTGAGCTGTCACTGAGATCTTATCAAACCTCAGTCTCTGTAGCATCAATCCATACTCTCCTGGTTCTAGTCTCAGAGGAGATGGGCCCCTGCAATTCTTCCTCACCAAACAGACCCTTGTAACTCCCTTCCCCATGTCCCACAGGGCAACACTGTCTACTGGAAAAAGTACAGCCCCAAGACCAGACAAGTGACTTAACTTCACCAAGTCTAATGACATCTGCTTACCTATACCCAGCCCTTTAATGAATATCAGAGGCACAATGTATATGAAACCACCTTAAAAATTCTGTTACCTCTCACAGGAAGCCTTTATTTTAGATTTCCAAAATCCCCCGTGTTCAAATAATAATATAATTAAATCCAAGTTATTGGAGTAAGGGGCTATCCATTTTGTAGATTTCCCAAGGAAAAGATTTAAAAATTAATTACTGTTTTCCTCCTATATAGTATGATTTGTGGTCATGTTTCTCCACCCTATGCTCCCATTTCTTAACATAATCAATGAGAAGGAAAAACAAGTGAGAAAGGGGCCCATAATTCAATCCATCATCAACTCGCTTCCTAAAAATAGATGTGCCACTTACTTCCATATACACCAATCACTGTTGTCTTACTACCTAAAACTCATTTTTGGCCTCCTTCTTCCCTTTCCCAGCTTCCACTGTTTTATTTTTGGGTTTTGTTTTGTTTTGTTTTGTTTTTTTGAGACAGGGTCTCACTATGAAGTTCACTGACCTTGAACTCACTACATATCCCAGGCTGGCCTTGAACTCATGGTGATCCTCTTGCCTCAGCCTCCCAAATGCTGGGATTACAGGCATGCCCCATCACATCCAGCTTCCCTTCTCCCTTATAACTAGGAGTCACATGATTCAGTTTTGGTGAATGAAATATACATAAAAATATTATGAGGTTTTCTGGGAAAGATTCTGTCTTTGTGACAAAATGGGTGGGGCTTGCTAATGCCATCCTTCCTCCCCTTCTTTTTGGTTGGAATGAAAGCTTAATGGCCAAAGCTAGGATAGCTATTTTGCCACCACGAGAGAAAGGCCTTGAGAAGTGCAGAGATGTTAGTCCTGCCACCATCAAGTCACAGAACCAAAACAAGAAGCGGCCTTTCTCTGGGTTTATCTGTGATAAGGAATACACTCTCTATTTTAAATCACTGTTGGCCAGATTTTCTGTATTTGCAGCAGAAAGTACTGCTAACAAATCCAGCTACACCTCTGAACACCACCGTCTGCCTATGCATCTGCAAAAGTCTCCCAACTGGTCTTCCTGCTTCAATTCTTACCCTGCTTCAATCCAAATGATTATCTGGAAATGTAAATTTGGCCATGTCACTTCTCTACTTAAAATGTTCCCTTGGCTTATTGGTATCCTTTGGATAAAACATTCAACCAAGCCTGCAGAATCTGCTCCTTCCTCCTTTTCCAACATCCTCTCACCACATGCTCCCCCTTGCTCTCTCTGCTTCAGCCAAGCCAAGCTTTGTTCAGTTCCCTGGTCCTTCACATCATGGAGCCTATTTCCCTCGTCCAGAAAGCTTTTCCCGCCCACCTCTGCCTTGCTAACTTTTGCATACCTTTTAGATCTCAGCCCAGTTGTTGCTTCCTCAGGGAAGCTTTCTCTGGCCTCTCTGACTAGGTCAGATCCCCCTGCTGTTTGCTCTCAAGGCACCACGGACCTGGCTCTTATATTGTTACCATTTTAAGTTTGTGTGATTCTGAGATTGCCTGTCTCTCCCACTAGAATGTAAGTTCTACTCAGGAATTAAAGTATTTTATTCACTACCTTCTCCCCACTTCCTAACACAATGCTTGGCATGTTAGCAGGTGCTTGTTGAGTGAATGTGAGTCTACAAAAAAACTAAATCCTTTCACTTATGGTATTTTACTTAATTCCCAAAACTATTTCAAGGGACAGATATTATCCCTGCTCCCAATTAAAAGAAAAAGAAACTGAGGCTTACAGAGGCTAACTGACCTCTACAAGATCACACTGAGAGTTAGTGGCAAAGGCAAAAACCAAACCCAATGACTCCCAAGCCTTAGCTTTTCTCCTGGCTGTGCTGTTAGCCTGCAGGAGTCAAATTCTGAAATGTCATTCTAAAGAAACACAGTAATGAAAGTAAACCTGTTGTTTTAAAGCAAATAAATAAAAAGACCTCATTTGTACCACATACTCCACAACTAACCAGAGCATGATTTGGCCTTTTTGCTTGGGTAGTAAACATGAGTTTATACCAAATCCAAGGCTAGGAAAGTGCAGAATAAAGGAAACTCCCTGAAGCCGTATGACAATGCTGGGTGCTGCGGTTCTCTTCCCCATTTTACTGCACCAACTCATCTCTCCACTACCCCAGGACACGGAGAGCTGCCCAAATGGTGAAGCTCTGGGCCAAGGAAGCAGCCACTTCTGCAACTGCCTGTGGCTGGCTGGAAGGGTGCCGTGAGTGACAAATTCTTCTCTGATATATCTCAACTCTATCTGGGGATGGAAGAAGTGGCACAGATGCCGTCACCAAGAAATTACCCAATTTAGCACCAACTACACAATCCAGCAATTAGTTTCTTAAACCGGAACTTGCTAGGGGCTGCCAGGCTGGTGGGGTTGTTGTTACAAATCTCACTGGGAAACCAGCTGTGTAATTCACCAGGAGGTTGTCACCCAAGCAATTACCTTACAGAAAAAGAATGGAAAATGGGGGAAAGAAAAGGGCTGCAGAGGAAGGAGTTAGAATGTTTTCTCTTCTCCCCCAGGACCCTGCCCAACCAAATCAGTTGATTTTCCTTTCTTGAGACCTCCGTGACTCACAAACTCCCTGGATCAAAGCAGTTATTGGTGTGGACTCTGCCATCAGACTCTCTGAGTTCAAATCCCTTTCCACTCACTTATTAGTTATGTGTACTTGGGCAGGTGATTCACCTGTCTTATTCTCTCAACTGTAAAGTGGGGATAATATGAAACCCATCATAAAGGTACTAATGATATGATGGTTAATAAAGAAAAGCATATAAATCCCTTAGCACTGTACTAGCACATGGTAAATACTCAATAAAAGTAGCTATCATTATTTGTTGTTTTATTACTTCCTTCATGGGTTTACAGTGTGACCTTAAGCAGGTCACCTACTTTCTCTGAGACAACCATTTAAGGCCAAAGATACTCTGCTGGGGAAAAAGACAAGTCATTCTTAAGACTGTCCACATCTGGAGACCCAGAGATCTAGATACGCTTGTCAACGACCAGTGTCTCAGAGGCTGACACAAAGTATAATGCCTTGGGCAAAGATGAAGATTTCTCTGTTTTTGTATCTTCTTGAGACAGGGTCTTGCTATGCAGTTCAGGCTGGCCTTGAGTTTAGTTGGTAACCCAGGCTGGTCTCGAACTTCCAACGATTCTCCTGCCTCAGCCTCCTGAGTGCTGGGATTACAGGCATGCGCCACCATGCCTGGCTCAAAGATGAAGATTTCAAAAATCAAACATGAGATGATTTACTCTTTCCTCAAGAAGCTTCTGGGACAGCTACAAGCTGGACAGGATGGTCCAGACAGCAGCAAAAGGGTACGGGTGCTCCATTGCTGGGTGTCAGCCTCCTCCAATCCCCTCACATGGAGTACATGAAATCATCCCCAGACCAGTTGCAGTATATCAGAACTTATGGCAAGTGAGCCTTAACATTCACTTTGCTGCTGTAAGGCTGGATTCCTCCATGCCCATAGAGGAACAGTGGGTACCCAAGGACCCCTAAGCTTCAGGTTTGCCTATCTACCCTCTTTCCTCATGATGACCCAACCAATACAGCTGGAATTTTATCCCAGTTTCCCTGTCCAGCCTTCTCTATCTCCTGATCTGACCTCAGCTTGGATAGCAGGAGCTTTATGTCCAGCGTGAATGGGCTAGTCCCTGGGAGTCCTGACATTCCTTATCATTCATCTACAGTCCTGATCCAACGCTTCATGACTTTCTGCCCTTGAACAATGTGCTCAGATGCCTTTGGCAGCATCTCTGTAGCTGGGCTGGTCCCCTGTTCCCTGGCTTCCCTCAACCCGGTCCTGTGGCTGAAGTCACAGCATGCCTTGTGCCCAACCCTAGCCTTTAGGACTCCAAGGAAATTCTCTTTCTCCTATACACTGCCCCAGAAAATGGAGGACAAAAGGAGAACAGAATGGAAAGGGAGAGGTATATGATCTTATTTATTCACCTTCATTACTTTATTTAATCGACTCTTCTTAGGACAGGAATTTTACAGCAAATGAGTTTACTGTTCCAAAATACTCAAGGCATTTAGGTAGATCTGAGTCTAAATGCATGTCCTGACCCACTGGACAGTGCTCAGCCTGTGAATAACCCACAATACCTATAATCTCTTTGAAATCCCACCTCAGGGGGCTTTGCACTTGATGTTCTCTCTGCTGGAACACTCTGCCCCAGATATTCCCATGGCTTCCTCTGTCTCATCTTCTGGGGCTCACAAGGCCTTCCCTGACCATTCACTCTAGCTAAAGGCAAGCCTCATCTCCCAGGTTCGCTCTACATCACCCTGTTTCATTGCTCTAATAGCACTTACTGCTCCTTGAAATTGTTTTCTTCATCCATTACACATTTTAGTGTGTCTTCCCATGGTAGAATATCAGCTCCAGGAAGGGCAGGGACTATACCTGCTCATGCTCTGGCAATATTCTGAGCATCTAGGAGAACACACTAACAGGTGCTCAGAAAATATCTCTTGCATAAATGAACATCTTTCTTCCCTGCCTCACCCACTCTTCTATGCACAATAGCCTTTTCCTTAAAAGGCTTTGGAGAGCTCTGGAGGATTTGATATTGGAAATCCTGACTCCAAACCCAGCCTTGCTATCTTGTTTGCCTAGGTTCTCTTCTAGATGTGTCATTCTACACAGGGAAGGTAGAGGGGAGGAATAAGAAGTAAAGAAATGGCTCTCCCAAGACCATAGAGAAAAAATGAAGCTGTGAGGAGGAACACCAGGCTGAGTTGTGGGAGCAAGGCATGGGACAGACTGCCCAAGCCAAGGAGGTCTCTTCACTCAAAATTGCTAGGCCCCAGCTCCTTCTTCACCTGGGACTATGCTGCTGAGAAGCCCCAGAAACAAAGTGTGAACTCCCTTTTCCACATCTTCCAAAAGGCCTATGAGACACAATTCATCCTGACTGGTCCCATTTCTCATGACCAACTGTTTCCAATCCATTTTTAGCTATCTCATCCATCTCTGTCAACTGAACCAATTCCCAAGGCTGTGCTGCCCAGTTATTCCCACAGTCCCCTTCCTGATGGTCTCCAAGACCCCTTGATAACATGAAGTAATCCTAGGAATAGGATTCCTATGAGATCCTGGACAGGGATGACTGGTAAGAGACTGTGGGTTCCGGGTCTTGAGCCAAACTGTTTGGGTGCACATCTCAGGCCCAAGTTACTAAAGATGGGCCTTAAGGAAGTCCCTTTATCTCTCTCCAGTTCAGTTTCCCCATATTTGAATAAGGTCAAGAATAGTCCCTTTCAACTGGGTGTGGTGGTGCACGACTTTAATCCCAGCACTCAAGAGGCTGAGATAGGAGGAGCACTGTGAGTTTAAGGCCGGTTTGGGCTACAACGTGAGCGCAAGGCCAGCCTGAACTACATAGTGTGACCCTGCCTCAAAAAAAAAAAAAAAAACTAGGGCCGGGAGTTTGGCTCAGCTGCTTAAGTGCCTGCCTGGTAGGCGCAAGGCTGTGAGTTCGATCCCCAGTGCCACAAAAAAAAAAAAATATGTATATATATATATATATACATATGTGTATATATATATATATATATATATATATATATATATATATATATATAGTCCCTTTCTTGTTGTGATGTCATGAGGATTAAGGTAATGCAGGCAAAATGTCCACATGATGCTGAGGATTAGTTATTGATAATGAGAGAGAAACCATTTAAATGCATGAGAACTAGACACAGGGCCTTAGACGGGGTTTCTCAAATAGCTTTGGGTGGAGGCTGTGGCCATTCCTGATGGATCTGGATCAGAAATGGGTACTCTGAAAACTTACTGGCTTCATGCATCTAGGAATTTGTTTGCCTGGGATCCTTTTGAAAACCTCCCACATCTTGAGCATGAGAAAGACAGCTGAGCAGCCATGGCAGCCAAAGATGGTGGCATCTGAGAAAATTAAAGGCCCTTGATTTGCAGGACCCTGCAGGAGCTTTGGTAGCCAGGACTGAAGTCTCTCTTCCAACTCCAGGCATATGGGAAGGAAAATCCAGCAACCTCATAGCTGGGTACCAGAGAGACAATGCTATCTGCATTACCAAGAACAACTTGTGTTTTATTATCTGAGCCTCAATTTTCTCATCTGTAAAATAGGGATGATAACTACCTCCTCAGGTTATGACAATGAGTAACTAAGCTGATCTATCCCAGACAGTTGGGACATTTGTCTCCATATACTGGCTCCTCCTGATTTTAGCATCCTGGTCCCTTCTTTAATTTGTATGTGCCATAGGCTAGTGCTGTCCTAGCTTCCAGGGTACCACCAGACCTGAGCCTGCCAGGGCCAGAGAATAACAAGTGAGAGACTCAGTCTATGACAGAGATCCACTGGACAGGAGCTGTTCATCCAGGTAAGGCCCATGGCCTTTCCTACTTCTAGCTTAAGAATCTGGTCCCTCTGTGGAGTTCAGAGCTTAAAGCTGCCTGAGGTTTAGCACACTGTCCTGTATGTTTCTGTGTGAGAGGGGATAGGGACTTCTAGTACTAGGGCCCTTCCCCTACTTCTGGGCCTCTTTCACAGGGAAGGAAAGCAGGGCACTGGCTCTCACAAGTCCTTTAGGAGCCCCTTTGTGGGCTGATCCCAGGCTCATGTGGTAGCATCTTTTACCCTTCTGCTCTGCCTGACACTGACCCTGACCTAGCCTCACAGAAGTCTAAGCCACAGCTCTCCTCTCTGAATTTCTGGGCCTAGGAGGAGAGGAGAGTACGAACCCAGGACGCTGGGGGAGAGTGTGTAGAAAGGGAAGGCAGCACAGACTATAATACACCTCTGTGTAGAAGGTCTGTCCTCTCAACCTCACCCCTGTTGTGTACTCTCTTCCAAGAAGCCTTCCCTAAGAGTGCCCCCCTTGATTCCAGGACACAGCAGATAAATGACTGTCTGCAGGCTGTGAGCTCCTAGAAGGCCAGCATTTACATGATCTATCACTGTTTGGACAGAAAGAGCATACAGTAGGTGCTGAATGAGTTCAGGATCAGCAAATGAGCCATCAAGAACTAGCACCCCATAGCTGATACATAAGGAGAAGGGGAGAAATGGGAAAGGAGGGAAGAAATGACTCGCTAAAGCTGGGCCAGAATTTCACAGCAGAATTTCATCACAGTGATGTGGTTTTGCTAAAGAGCTGAAGTGTCCAACTCAGGAGGTATGCAAGTAGAGCTGGGAGTCAAGCACAGAATGGACAGTTCCTGGTGCCTTCCAACTTTGAAATCTAAGGTTCAACTCTCTGAATGCCCGCAATTCCACTTGCACTGTGTTAAATGCTTTTGATGCGTCTCCTCATGTCATCCTCACAGCTGTCCTACAGAGTAGGTACCATCATTAGTCCCATTTTACAGATGAGGAAACTGAGACTTAGAATGTAAAGAAAAGTGCCCAGTTGGGTTCTACCATACAAATGGTAGAACAGGGATGTGAATATGGGTCTGACACTCTCAACTACCAGGAGACCAAGCCTAGGTAGACTAGAACACATCTAAAGTAGCACATCTCTGACCAAACAGGTCTGATGAAGCCAGCAGGTGAACCACCCAGTGGGTCTGACTCAGCCTCAGGAAAGCTCCATCCTGTGAACCCTCCCTCACACATGGCCATACATGTCCCCAGGACTGCTCATTCATAATTTACCATGTGTCCATCTGGAGGTAAATTATACAGTCATGCAGTCATCCACGTCTTACACAGCATTTATCTTCATATATAGTCATCGCATAATGTACCCAGATACACACGTACTTGTTCCCTCAAAGGTTCATACACATTTGCATTTTCATCCAAAAGACACAGATGTTTATATGCACAGAAGCTGCATGGATGCAAACCTTACAGATACGCCCACACACTTATCCACATATGAGGGTATGTGCTCATTTCACAGCTCTGAGGCACCCACATCTGCTCAGTGTCATGTACCAAATCCTCCCCCAACAAGAACTTTATCCATTGTTCCCAGATCCAATACTGGGCCCAGGTGAACAATGATGTTTGCTCCCTCTGGGGTTGGCCAGGCAGCCCAGAGAGGGGGATGAAGGCTCGGCCTGCCTGTGATGGATGGAATTAATCTACTGAGCTGGAGAAACTAAATAATTAAATCCCTAATCACCCCCCAAGCCAGTCCAGGCCAATATAGCTGAGGGAGAGAAGGGGCTCTGAGGCCCAGACCAATATCTAAGGTGGGGAGGGGCTTGGGAAGAGACGCTTAGGCAGAATCCTCTAGAAGGGGTCTCTCAGAGGAACTCTGGGAGACATGTAGACAGACAGACATAATTTTCCCTTTCCTCATGGAAGCAGACCAGCTTGGGAAGACAGGTCACCACTGGTCCACTAAAACAAGGTGAGAGGAGGGGCGCAGTCCTCCTGCCACCCTGGATACCTTCGTGTAACTCCACAGGATGGGAGATGCATCCTGGTAGTGTAGGGGGCTGGCACAGAGGATACTCAAAGTGCCAGGACTGAGGCAGTCAGTGGCATCTGCCCAAAACACCTGCTGTAGGATCAGTCAGGCCTTAGCCCACCCCTGCCCCACCCAGAACAGACTACATCCTGAGCCTATGCAGATGGCGAGGAAGGACACCTCCACACAGGTACACCTGCTTCCCTTAGGAAGGGGACCCAGCACGTGGCAAAGAGGCTGAGGATGGGGCAGAGACTGGGCAGGGGGGCTCAGGGAATCAGCCTGGGAACAGGCCCCAGTCTGATTGGCTGAAAAGTGGGTCATTTTCCTTTTGAAAGATAGTGAGAAAATGGAGAAGTAGGTCGGGCTCTCATCCCCTCAGCCCCAGGCACCATCCCCGACTCACAGTGTGGGGAGAGAGGGAGAAGGTTGCACATGCCAAGGCCCCATGTCTCCCAGACCCTGGCCAGGGCTCCACAGTGCAGGAGGCCAAGGTCATCTTTACTCAGGACATCCAAGGACACACACACTCTGATGCCAAGGACGAAATACCAGCCCCACCCTGCCCTGGGGGTCTGAAGTGAAAGGCACTACAGCTAGGGTCAAGCTAGAGGATGCAGGCCAGAACAAGGGGCCCAGAGAAGCCCCCTCCCATCCTCACGGTGGAGATGCTTCCTCTCCTTCTTCTCCTCCCTTTCCTCTTCGTCCACGTGGGCAGAGTCGTTGCCATGACACCGCGGGCAGGTGGGCGGCTCTGGCGGCTGTTTCAGCCCAACCCCCAAGCTCACAGCCCAGGTGGGAGGGGAGCATTTGTGGCACCCCACCCCTTATCCCTGACGATTGAGAAAAGCCACAGAAGGGTCTCTACACCCCAGAATCCGGAAAGGGCTCTAGCTCTGGGCTTTCTAGATGGAGGTAATCCAGCCCCAGATTTGGAGGTCTGGAGAAGGAACTTAGAGGTCAGGGAGCAGTATGCAGGGTGACAGAGAAAGTCCACCACTCCCACTTCTCCCTTTTTTTTCTCAACACCCCCCTTTCAGCTTTGCCCACAAACTAAGCTTTATTCTTTTCATGCAGGCAGCCAATTGGTCCTGCCTGAAAATTAAGCTTAGTTCCTCATTCTGCAACACAAGCTCAATTCCCTCATAGTCTTTTGGGAGAGAGGAAAATAACCAAAGTTGAGACTTGAAGAGAAACTCCTCCCCTACTGCCAACCCCCAGACTGTCCTTAGAAACGAGACCTGACTTCACTAAGAGCCTGGGGAGGTGGGCCAGGTACATGACTTCCAAACCCATCCATGGCTAAGGGACCCACCCCATTGAGAGAAAACACAGAGTGGAACAGGGAGGACACTGCATCTGGCTTCACGAAGTCTAGGGCATACCTTGCCCTCTGGCTCTGAGTTTACGAGTCCTTCTCCTGGTGAGGGTCACAGGCCTCTCTGTGTGTCTCTAACTCTGTCTGTGACTCTGACTTCCTAAGATGCTTCTATTGTTCAGGATCCTGCTTACTCCCTAGCCCTGTTCCCCTAAAGCAGGAGCTCTGCATCCCTGAGGTTTTGGAACCAGAGACCTGGCTTAGCAGCCTGCTGCAGCCTGGCTGGCAGAGGTGGGTGTATGTGGGATGGTGGTGACAACATCCAAAAGGAGGGAGAATGGCAGCCAGGGTTAGCTGGAGGATGTCCAGCTTATTATGGGGTGTTTGTGATCACATATACATATATAGACACTTGAACTTTCCTCCTTAGTCTTCCCCTACTAAGACAACATCCATGGTTGGCTGAAATACACATGTGCACGTGTATATATGCACATGTACACATCTGCACTTTGCATCTCTGTTTCTTCAACTCCTCTGCCAATGTTCTACATCGAGTCATCCTTATTCTAATTTCTCATCGAAGTTATTACAACAGTTCCTCATTGGTCTCCTTGCCTCATATCTTGTTCTGCCAGTATCACCCATCTACAATGTGTTCATTCAACACATACACATGGAGAGTCTACCCCAGCCAGATACTGTTCAGGACACAGTAGATACAGCAATGACCAAGGCATATGAAGCCTAATATTCTAATGGGGAAAGTGGTATGATAAACCAATGTATGAGATAGTAAGTGCTGAGACTCAAAAATATATATAGGCCTGGGGATTTAGCTCAGAGGTACAAGTGCCTGCATGACAAATGCAAGGTCGTGAGTTTGATCTTCAGTAACACATAGATATCCACATACATACATATATACATACATACTGGAGGGAAGGAGGTAGAATGACAAATGGCTATTTAAATTGGACTGTTGGGGAGGACGCTCCAAAAAAAGAGATTTTTGAATAAAGCGAGGGAGTGAGCTGTGTAGAAACCTGGGGGAAGAGTATTTGCGGCTGAAGGGAAAATCAAATGCTAAACAGCCTCAAGGTGGGAGCGTGCACAACATCTTTATGGGACAGAAAGGAAGCCTGTATAGGATCGGAGAGGTAACTGGTGGCTGTTTTACACACAGCACTCATGTTGCTCAGGCTCATGTTCTTGAGCACTTTGGATTTCACTCTGAGTGAGACGGAAGGCTACTGAAAAGGCACAACCTCATCTCACTCTTGCTGCTTCTGGAGGAAGAGTTCATGTAGAAGGGTTCAAGGGAAGAACTAGGGAGAACATTTGGGACATTTGTTGCCACTACAACACCTTTTCCCCCAGTTGCCCACCTGACAAACACCTGCACCATTTTTAAGCCTTGGCTCAAAGGCCTCCCCTTCTATGGCTTCTTTACCAAACCTGCCCCTTCCCACTCTAGAACAATTTAAGCATCTTTAGGTCTCCATTGTCCCATAAACGCTTATGTGCCTTCACACTCTCCGTATGTGTCCCCAGGTCTTTTACCCTCATCTCCAGGTTGTAAATTACCTGAGGTCAAGAACCACCCCTGTTGTCTAGCACAGCCTATGCTATAGTGCCAGGATAAGATAAATGCTGCTGAATGAATGAGTGCATTGAGTGAGGCACATGTGTTGGGAAGGGACTGTCTGTAAGCTATTGCTAACCAAGTTGAGTGAGGGACACATGTATAGGGCCATAGTTGCAATCAGATCAGTATTAACATATGCCCACATATTTCTGCATATTCTGTCCACATGTACATATGTGTTAATGTATCTACATGTTGACAAATCCTCATGTTGCTACATACACTCCTGTAGATTTGTTTATATATATGCATGTTATAAAGTACACCTATGTTGGTATATGTGAATTGTGTTATAGACAAGTAATGCGCACATATATATATATATACTTGTATGGCCTCATATCCAGTATATGTGTGAGACTTATGAATATACTTGGGCCTTTCTAATACAGTATCCTTTGCCCCTTCCTTCCTCTAAGTCCAGATTGTTCTTAATTCTTAAAACTTCTGTAGTAATATCAATGTTTCTCTTTGGGTTTTTTTGGTGGGGGCGCACCGGGGATTGAACTCATGACCTTAGGTTTACCAGGCAAGCGCTTGAGCCACTAAGCTAAATCCTTGGCCCCAGTGTTTCTCTTTCCATGTTCTTTCTCCCATATTCCCTTGGATATCATAGCATCTTAACAGCACTAGGCCTAGATTCCTTACTCAGCTGTCCTCTAGGCCTAAACAGGTTTTTCCTCTACAAACTTCCTTCATAGGACTAGTAATAAATTGGCTCCCTAAGAACATAAGAACTTGAGAGACCTCAGGGATCCTGTTTTATGGAGAAGAGCCATGGGCATCAGAGTGGACCAAGTTCAACCTAGTGGAAAAATAACTTTTGGATAACTCTAATGTTCAAAGTTGTCTCTCTTCAATCCCCAGCACCACTGCCATCAAAAAAAAAAAAGGAAATAAAAAAATTCTCTTTTAATCTGTCTCCTGTTTGTCTCTCTCATAAGACATGTACACAATTTATTCTCATGCATGACTCAATTTAGGTACATACAGCTACATGTTGGTAATTCATGTATGTATACTATATGTGGGCCCACACACATGGTCATGTTTATGCTTACACTCATATACACACATCAGTAGGAGAGCACACCACATAAACTACACACACAGTGGTTTAATCACCTTCACAGTCATACATATACATGGGTGCACACAAAATCATACATCAATACATGTATATATGTGCCCACACTTACACATGTAAGTGTGCTTATACACAAACATACACCAAACTCACACATAAATATCAACATATGTAGTCAGACACTCACAGGATTATTCGATGGCTTCTACTCTGTCCATGAAGCCAGAAGTCCATAATGTCTCCAAGTAACATCATAAATTTCCATTTACAAACTTGCAAGTCTCTCATACACACATAAGTTGGAATACGTCTTTTTGTTCTTTTTTTTATTTTGGGGGGACAGTACTGGTAACTGGAGAGAGATAACATTGAACTTGGAGCAGTCCAAAAGTTGTTTTCTCACTAGCTTGAACTTGATCCACTCTGATGCCTGTGGCTCTTCTCCAGAAAGCAGTTTCTATTTGCAAACTTACAAGTCTCCATTTGGAAAGCTGTTCCTGTTATCAATAGAATATATCCCATTCCTGGACACATCCCATTCTCACTTACTCTCTAAAGAAAAAGAAAGTCACTTTGAAGAAGAGTGCCAAAATTGCTTTGTCCCACACCAAAAAAAAAAGCAGTATTTTCTCAGACAACTTGGGTGGGAATAACAACAAACCTGGTACATCTTTTCTCATCTAAGAGGTAGTCCCTCTGTATATAGCCCTTTAATTCTAAAAAAGGAACTGAAGAGGAAATACCAAGTCAGATCCTTTTCTCCCAGTGCTTCAAGATATGTACTACCACTCCCAAACTCTAAAACAGATATTGAAGCAAAGTAAGAGCAGTAAGGAAATTAGCTCTGGTCCTAAAACCTCAGGAGATACCCCTCTACTTCCTTAGAGGATAGCTTCACAATGTCCAGTGAACCCTCCCATGCAGCTTGAGGTCCCTGTTCAGGGACAGGATAGACCAGGAGGTCAAAAATATAAAGAGGTTGACCTGGGCCCAAAAATAATAAAAGAAGCAAGTATTTTTTTTAAAAAACAGTAGCTGGTCAGGGAGCAGGGAAGCAAGCTGCAGATACCTCCTGGCAGGGAAGCAGCTGCTGGAACACTAGATCATGAATAGCAGGACTCTCTAAGGGGCCAGGAAAAAGGGGGTGGACATCTAGCATTCCATGTGGGGGTGGAGGGGTGACTGCTTCAGGCAGTAGCAGCAGCTCAAAAGTAAAGTCTTATCAAAGCTGTTATGTAACCAAGGGAGCTGAGTGGAGCACAAACACTTCCCCTCCCCAAACAGGCACCCACACCCACACCCACCACCTCCCGGCACCCACAGCATAGGAAAACTCAGCTCCTCTCAAGCAGCTAGAAAAAGGAGGGAGCATTTTGATGAGTTACATCAAAAACATGATGGGTGAAGGGCTCCTTATTAACTAGAAGGCTTATCTGAGAAGGGAGGAACTGGTTCAGTTTGAGGTCCCTAGATATCACTCTCTTGTTTTGAACTCCCTGCCACACCCCATTTCTGCCCAGCATCATATGGAAACCCTTTCCTTCTTCTCCCCTTAAGAAGGATCCCATTTGAATATTTGATTGTGCTCTTGGGGATGCGAGGTGAGCTGCCATCAACCTCTCCTGCCTGTTGTTCCCCCACACTCTCATCTGCATGTCCTGACATTTGGTTCTTATCCCCCTGGGATGACAAGGAAGGGACCTCGAAATAACTCCGTGCTCTATTCCCCTCGTGGTTACAAAGACAGAGCATAAGAGCCCATATAGTTGAGATGACATAAACCACAGATAGGTTAATGGGGAAGAGATATCCAGGGCAACTAAGGATTGAAACCAGACCTCATTCTTCACTTTGAATAATTTCAACTCCCCCAGATCTTCCTCCTTTCCTACTGCCCTGTCTCCAGTAGCCTCCTCCTTCTCTTCTCCATGGCACTGAACAACCCCGCCCACTCCCTGAATCCTTTGCTTAGAAATCTTCCTTCCCAACAAAAGTCTCCCTTAAATGTTTCTCTGAGCTAGGGGTGGGAATGGGCAGAGCACAAGACAGCCTTGCAGAATAATTCAGCATCCCCGTCCTGAATACCAAAGTATGGTGAGCAGAGATACCAAGCAATTAGATTGTCCTGAACTCCCGATTTGTATCCACCCCCTATCCACAGCCCTAACCACCAAGACCCAAGCTCTAGTAACCCAAGACCAACCTGAGGCTGAACTTCTAGGATCCAGTAATGTAAAGACTGGTACTGCACTAAAAATGGTCCCCGTAGAAGAGAACTCACGGCCACAATTTCATCAACCATTCCTACCCCCTGACTAACAGTAGGACAGTTTTGGAAAGAGAAGGATGGCTGAAACAAGGGAAGGGGATTCCCCTTTCCAAACACCACCAGTAACTGTGAGGCCTAAAGCCACGGGGACTACGCTTTGAAAAAGTGGGTCATCTGGGAGAATTTTCTTAGTGAACCCTAAGCCCTGCCCAGCTGCCTTTCCATCGTCATCCAGAACTCAGCCCCGTTCAGCACTCGGGACAGCTCCACTGGAGCAAATTCCCGCCCTACTGATCAGCACTCGGGACAGCTCCCAGCGACACTGGCCCAGTTGCCAGAAACCCAGGATGCCAGGAAGAAGCAGGCTTACCTTACCACACATCCTCTTTAGAACAGAAGCCCCCTCTTCCCATACTTCTCCTCCATTCACTCCCATCCATGGGGGGCACCTGAGACCCCCTCCCTTCCCTGTATGTCCCAAGAAAGAAAAGAAACCCAGACCCGGAGCTTCACTGAGGGAGCCTACAGATAGGACCCCACCCACTTCCTTTCAGCCCTGAGCCTCTCAACGCCACTCACAGCTGGTTTTTTTTAAAACACTCTCCTCCTTCTTAACCACCACCCCCGAAATAAGAGAAATACTCACGTGGGGGCTCCCAGCCCTGTAAGCAGATGTGCTGGGGGGAGGCAGAGAGAGGTAGCTCCCCACACCCCGTTCAGAGCCCCCTTTCTGAAGGAGCCAGCTCCCATCTGGACTGGGGGGAGGAGAGACATGTGGAAGCACTGAGTGAGGGGAGGGGAGAGGGGAGGAGGCAGGAGCAGGGGGACTGCAGGGCGGGGGTGTCGGAATGGGGGCGAGGGAATCCTTTTTAATTTCATTCTCTCCCCATGTCTACATCAGCCCTGCAGGCTCAGCTCTTTAATATTTACACACAGGAAGAGGAGAGGATGAGAAAGAACAGAGTGAAGGAGGCAGGGGCTACCTGAGCTCAAAGGGCATAGAGGCAGAGAGGCCTTTGGAGGCTGCAAGCATGGGACCCTCACACCCTCCCCAACCCACTCCCACTCTAAGCTCTTGACTGAAAGGAAGAAGAAGGGACCCTAGGACCATTCTGTCCCTTTGTTAACAAGACACTTTGAAGCTGCATCAGAAAAAGATCAGATCCCCACCCACATACCTGGACACCCCCACAAACACAGATTTTTCTTGGGTGCCTTATGTGCAGATGGTACAGGCAGTATTCATGCAAAAGCATGTTCTGATGCTTGGAAGTATGCATGCCTGTGGGTTGCTGTGTAAAAGCATATGAACATGTCAGTTAGTGTGAACACGTACAAGTTTACATGAGTATGTTCTGAGTGTAATCAGATAACATTCCATACAATCAACACAAACCTATGTAACTATATGTGTAAAAAATCTCCATCCTCTTCCCTTGCTCTCCAGGTGAAGCTCCAGGGAAAAGACCACTCACCTCCCAGAATCCTTTCCTCTCAGGCCCCTCCATCACAGCCTCACTTTTTCTGTCTGTGACATGGGAAGAAGGGCTGGTGGGAAGGGATGCTGCAGTGAGCCCAGGGGCCTGACAAGTTATTAGCAACGATGAGCTGGCAGCTCGTTACCATAACGATGGTGCCACCACCTCACCCCGGCTCAAACCCAGACTCCCCAGACGGCAGGAGGCCCGCTGAGCCAGCAGCCTTCAGACTGGAGGGGGGTGGATAAAGAGGGAATTGAGACATAATGCTTGCATAGTGAGGGTACACAGCTGTTCTTCCACCACCCCACAGGGAGACAAAGCTTAGATTCCACCAAGTGGGAATGAAATCAAAATCTGGGAAGGTTTCCTGAATGTGGGATGCTAAGACACCAGAAGGGGTATTTAGAAGCCCCTCTGGACAAAAGCTTCTGTTGTCATTTGCTCCCTTCACCCCCCATTCCAACTGCCTAAAAAAAAGCCAGCCAAACAGAAAACCCCTCACTGATTCAAGTCTATTCACCTGTAAAATAGGGACAGTTGTGTTTATCATCTTCTCTAAACTCCTGGAAGACTGAATCAGAAAGGGTTTAGAGGTAACTATAAACCCTGCCTAAACCAGACAAACCTCAGAAGTTTCTCTACTCATCAGAAACCCAAAAAGGTAAGGAATTTTCAGCCCAGCTAGAGGCAAAATGCACCAGAATCTGGGTGAAATGAAAGAAAAAGAGCTCAAGCTTCAACATCAGCTGGAAGAGATGTTAGGTGCCAAGCAACCGCTGAAAGCAGGCACTGACACAGAAGATAGTCTGGCAGTTGGGCAGCTTCAGTCTCTCACAAGTGGGAACTAGGTAAGACAAGCCCATGGCCTACCTGTGTGGTAGGTATGGCTAGAACCCCCATCCCCAGAAATACCTGCCGCTTCCTCTCTTTGAAGAAAGTCTCAGGTTTGAAGGAGTTACAGCCTTAGGTATACTGACTCTTCATTTCTTCTCCCTAACTCCTTTATGCTCAGTTCTGATGGGGGTGGGGAATTCAGGAATAGAAAGCAACATGGGGAGCTTGAGAGTTCCGGGGCTAAGACTAGCTTAGGAACCCACAAGTTTCTTGCATGACCTTGGGCAAGTCTCCTCCTTCTCTCTAGGCTTCAGTCTCCAATTTGTAGTTAAGAGGTTGGACCAAGTCACTAAGGTTTCCTCCACTGTCATCATTTTATAGCTACATACAAGCTCACTCCTTTGACATGAACCCCCTGGCACAAATGCAGTGGGCACTGCCTGCCAGATCAGTGGGGTGGGAGTAGGGGGGGCTGTATCTGAGGCTGTTCATCCTATGTTTGTGTTCCTTTTAGAAACACCTGCCACCCTAGCCCTCCCAGCTCCCTTTTTAGACCCTGATTCACTGCCAACTCACGAAGCCTCTCTCTCCCCTCCCTCCTCTCTTCTCCCCCTCTCTCTCTTTTAGGCATTGGCAACTGGGTGCAGAAAGTGGCCCCAGCATTCAGGAAATGCTGGCCAGAGACAGAGGGCAGTGCCCTAGTGTCAGAGAGAGCACACCACAGACTGCTACTCTCTAACCTTTGCCCAGCCCACTTTCTTTGGTCATCAGTAGCTCTGGGTTGGAGTCTTTTTGTAACACTGACTAGCAATGTGTGATTATGGGAAATGCGATTCATCTCTCAAACCTCAATAGCCTTATATGTAAATTGCCATTATATTAGGTTGAACCATGTGAAATGGCTGCTCTTGTAGGAAAAAAAAAAAAAGGTTGAATATTGGCAATTTTATATGGTTTAACCTGATAACTGCCCTGCCTGTTTCTCAAGGCTGTTGGAGAAATAAGAATTGAGAGGGAAACATTTTCAAAAGTCCTGGACTGACAGAGGAGCACTGCCGTGTTCTTATTACTTCCAGAAGCTTAGTACAGACCCACCTGGAGACATTGGGCTGAACCAATGACCCACAACTTGGAAATTTGGGGCTTGGACTCAGGGAGAGCCACTTGCTCTGATGACTAACAAAAGAGCAGACACTTCCACCTGGCCTCCTCAGCTCCTGGTTCTAACCTGCCCTCAGTGAGACACTACCGACCTTACACAAGCTCCCAGGCCTCAAGAAGGAGAAACAGCACACAGAGGAATACAGTTTCCACATCACTCCAGGCTCCCCACCAGCAGGGGTCCGGATGCAGGAAGGACTTAACCAGCAGCCTCACAGAGGGTGAAGGTGGACACCAAGGTAGGGAGTAGCGGGAAGCTCTTGTCTGAGTCCACTAAGGAATCCCTGGGGAGAGGGGATGAGCTAACCTCCGAAAAGTCTGATCGCTCTATCCCATGTCCCACCAGGAATTGGGGGGATGGAGCCCAGGTGTGGGTGATTCAGAGTGAACCCTGCTCAGATACGTTCTCACACGGCCAACACACACATTCAGCCACACCGGGCACAGATATCCGGAGCTACTCGCAGAGACAGTCACAGGGGCACACACACAACCATTCATACACAGTCACAGAAACATATACGCCATACACAGTGAGCACACACACATGTGCACAGATACATGTACAGTAACACTCTCCGGCACGCGCACTCACCCACCACAGTGACACTCACCGGCACACACAATCACCCACAAACCCACACGGTGACACACTCAGACACTCATCGGAGACACACCGTGACACACACTCACACACCTACAAAGGAAACTTCTCTCCGGGTCTCCCCAACATCACGACTTCTCCCCACAACCAGCCGGTTACTCCCTCCCCAGACCCAAGCCTCCAGCGGGCACGGGCTGGGCGGAGGCGGGCGGGTCGGCCCCCCGAGGCCCTGGTCCGTGGTCCGCGTGGTCCCGCTCTGCCCGCACCTCGGGTCGGGCCCGCCGCCCTCCAGGCCGGGGCGGGGGCCTGGGCGACCGCGGAGGCCCAGCCCCTCCCCCTCGCGGGCCGTGGCCAAGGCCGCCGGAGCCCCGGGGTGTGGGCGGCGCCGGGCCGCAGCCGGGCAGAGGCTGGGGGGCGCTGCGGAAGGCGCGGCGAGCGCGGCCCGGTCCCCACCCCTCGTGGCGGCTTACCTGGCCCGGCTCGGGCTCCGGCCGGGTTACATGGTGCCGGCGGCCCGGGCAGGGGGCGCTGCGGCGGCGGCGGCGGCGGGCGGCGCGCGGGGCCGGGACCCGGCAATGCGGAGCCCCCGGCGGAGGGGCCGCGCCGGCGGTGGAGCCCCGAGCGAGCGCCGAGCGGCAGCGGGCGCGGGCGCGGGAGGCGGCCAAGCCACGGAGGCTGGATTTCCCGGGGACCAGGAAGGGGAGGCGGGGGGATCCCGCCCGCGCGCTCCGCCTCCACCCCCGCCCCCGCCCCCGCGCAGGGCGGCCGGGCCGGGCCGGAGCCGGCAGGGAGGGGGACCGAGCTCCCGCCCCCGCGTCGGACCCGGGGGGCCGAGGTCGCAGCCGGCGGGCGGGCGGCCGCCTGGGTCCCCAAAGAGCGCCCGCCTAGCTGAGCGACGGCGCCGGGGAGGCCCAGTTTGGGGGTGCGAATAGGGGCTCCTCGCTGGGGACACCGGGTCAGTGTGCGCCGAAGACCCAGGACACAGGACACACGGTGTCGCGGCTTAGCGTCGACCCGGACACGGGCACCTAAGCCCAGGGACGGGTGGTCGGGGAGACGGTCACACAGCCTCACGGACAAGGGCTGCTGCCCCACCGAGGCACAGTCACACCCTGAATGTCACGCACAGCCCCCCGTAGGAACGTCCCCTGGGGGGACGCCCTTCGGTGTTCCGGGTCTGCACCCCGACTTCAGCTAGTGCCGGGGCCAAGAGGCCCCCCTCTTCCGCCCCACCGCTGTCCGGGTGGGGCGCCTAGCCCAGCCTCAGAGACACGGGCAGGCGTCTCCCACCCGCTGTCCGCACAGTGGTGGCATCCCCGGTGTGACCGGAGAACCCCGTTCTACCTGCCGTCTCTGCTGGCGCCCCCACCCACGCCCACTGTGCCCGCCCACCTCTGGGCCCCGCGCCAGGGCCTGTGCCTTGGCGGGGGCGGGGCGGGGGAGGGAAAGGGGACTGTCCGGAGCGCAGCCCGAGGCTGCAGAGCCAGGGCACAGGCTGCAGGAGCCGAGAGAGGCGGAGAACTGACTGCAGCAGTCCCTGGCTTGAATCCTTCTTGGCGCCCACAGTGATGCTGTAATGGGGGGGAGGGGACGCGAGGGGGAAGCCGCAGGGGGAGGGGCCGAAGCTGTGGGGGAGGGGCTGGTTCAGGATCCGGACTTTCCAGGGCGGTTGTGAGGGCACACTGCTTCAGGCGCTAAAAGTTGGGGTGCCGCGTAGTGTGTATCCTTAGAGCTCTCTTCATTGCTCCCCCTCGTCTGCTATTGAGAACTTGAGGTGGTGAGGTGTGGGTTTGGGAGGCCTGGAGCACAGTTCACTGTTCTGAGAACAGATTTTGGAGTTGTTCTGACTCAGTGCCCCCTAACAACACCTTTCTCTCCCTGTCCTGTTGGGGCCACTGACTCTCTTTCCTTTATAAATGAGCAAAGTCAGACACAGAAAGAAGCCCCAGGCCCAAAAGAGCCGGGAGCCAAACCGTCTCCCTTTCCCTAGGGAGATGTTTCTAAAGATGCCATATTACATAAATGACATAAAGGACTTGGAAAGCCCTTCTACCAACAGAACTGAGAAATCTAGTGAAAGATTAGCAAATTGGTCAACCATCCTGCTGCCTACAAGACCAGCGCATTGTCCTTTCAATCATGTGCTGAGGTTGCAGACAATTCCCAATCCAGAGTTCATTCAGCCAAGAACAGATGTCAGAGAAAATAAGATAGAAAGTTGGTCCCAGGAACACTCCTTAGAATTGAAAGAAACATTTCACTTTCCAGGCATCATGTAGGATGCTAAAAGGCACCATCGCGCTTTGACAGTTCTAAGATGTGTACTTTGTAAACCATGCTGAAACTGGAAAGCATGTTACAAAGGATAAGGACATTCAGTATTTTTTTTTCTACTTTTCTCTTAAAACTATCATCAAAAGAATTGTATTTTAAAAGTTGTACTTTCATTTGTTCATTCAACAACCATTTACCGAGTTTATCTGACACCTCACTAGCCTCTGGATATAACGATTAATCAGATGGGCTTACCTTAGAGAGGATATACATACAGTGATTAATGAAGTCAGTGAGGAAATAAACCAATAACTACTATCCATGTCAACTTCGTGGGAGTTTGACCTGGGCAGTTCTACATAGTGCCACATTTAGAAGAACCTCACTTTTATATTAATGCTCTGCAGTCATTGTCTTAAAATTTTTAATCTTTGAGCAGAGGTCCTGCATTCTAAATAATAATAGCTGCTCTATTAGGAATTCCACACTTTAACTGAGGTGGACACAGAGTAAGTTGAGAGTCTAGAGGCAATAGCCAGCTCTGCCTAGATGCAGAAAGACATTTCAAAAAGAGTCTCAAAGATTGAGAAAAAAATTCAGGTAGTCACACATGTGCAAAGATGGACTCATCAAAGTTGTCAATCAAGTACTATGTCAGACTAGGTGCTTGGTTGATCTTCCCACTGAAAACATGATAAATTATTGAAAATGATAGTGTTTTTTTTGAAAGCTTAAATGTATCAATATGCTGGTAAGAAAATAAGACTCTCTCCAGTCCAAATATAAGTGAAGGCAGAGAGACTTCCAGGAAGATGGCAGAATGATGAGCACCAGAGAAACAGCCTCTCTAATATCTGGAATCCAGACATTAGAATAGAGCAATGTGAGGGAAAAAAAGCAGAGGAAAGTGGGTCCAAAGAACCCAGCAAGAATCTGAAGCAAGAGTTAAAGCCCACAGGGAGAGCAAAGAAAGGGGATCACAACACAGAGGAGGGAGGTAGCAAGTGCCACTTTCTCCCTGAGCCCTGGCTTGCAGTGTGGTACAGGTGGCTCAAACCTGCAGAGGCACAGTTTGAGCCACCTCTAGGCCAACTGGTGACCCCAGAAGCCTCCATGGAGAAACAAACAGAGCAGTGGTTGCTTCGGACTGCAGTGGCTGATGAGTTATTTGAGTTCAAACACCCTCCAGGAAAGGATGATTGGCCGGTAGCCATTTGGGGAAGGGGCCAACAGAAGTTCGAACTCAGAGCAGCTGCAGCTTGGCTCCATCTAGAGGCTCCAATTGTCAGGGTGAGGTGTAACCAAGTTCAAGCCAGCAGGAGTCACTCATAGTGTTGGGGCTGAAGAAACTTGGGTCCCAGCTTCACAGCCAGAAACCAGAAGTAGCCTGAACTTCAGTGGAACTAAGGGCTCAGATTTGCTGGGATTATCTACCACCACCATAATTCGACTGCCGGCTTGTTCTGATCAATCAGCGTGGATCTAGGCTCTGTCTGCCCCCTCTATCAACCAGTGATAGCAGAGACATGCACTGAAGTGGACATTTTTTTCTGCCTTTTTTTAATGGTTACTCATTGCTTTTATTAGAATAACGACTTTATTGTGATGTAAGTCACATGCTATACAATTCACCCATTTTAAGTGTATCATTCAATAGTTTTGGTTTTTTTAAACTTTAAAGGAAATAGAACAACAATAAAATGGAACAAAACAAAACAGTGATAAGACAGTAGTTACTATATTGCATATTATTATCCTCTGAATAGTTGTTCAAACTACTAGCTTTAGGCCTGCACAATCAAACAATACAAGCATTAGGTTGTTTCTTTACTTCAGTTGTTGTCATTTCAGTCTGAGTACCAACTGTCTCATGGTGGGGGTGGGGGGTCCTTCCTGGTTCACCCCAGCTGGCAGGGTCACTGCGGGCACACAGCTTCCTGCCTGTTTCTCCCCAGTCTTTTTTTCTGATTTTGTCTTTTCTTTACTTTTAATTTTTTATTTTTTTCTATTTTTTCTCTTTTTCTTGATTGTCCTTGTTTTTTTATGAGTGAAAACATTGTTTCTAGGTTTTTTTTACTTGTTTTGTTCTGTTCTTTTTTCTACTTCTTCCTTCTTTCCCTCCTGTCATCTCCACCAGTTCCCAAAGCTTGGATAATCTTCCTTTGTCCTCCAACCTTGCTTGTAACTCCTGTCTCTTTTTCTATTTCTGTTTTTTCCCCTAACCCCTTTAAAATTTTCCCCCCAGAAGGTAAAATCATTATGTTGAGGCATATTTACTATACACAATTTTCTGGTTTGTTTTAGATTGGTTATATAACTACAACTCCTTTTCATATTGTTAAAGGTGGCAAATTAATAATTACCACGGTTTGTAATTTTCAAGTCTGTATTTGATGCTATTGTTACCACTGATTGTGCTACTTTAGTCAATGTGACATAATTGTTCTAATTAGTTGTTCTTCCTTGTTTGCCAAGTCTGAGATTTCCTTAGGGTCATAAACAATACTATAGGCCAGTGCCAAAGAACCAGGAGCTATGCCAAATAACCAACAATGTCTCATCCCCAAAATATTGAAGACGTAGAATCTTGCAACAGACTCAAAAGTCAAAAACTAGCTACACGTGGAAGACACCTCTGAGAAAT
This sequence comes from Dasyprocta punctata, assembly GCA_004363535.1. Lineage (NCBI taxonomy): Eukaryota > Metazoa > Chordata > Mammalia > Rodentia > Dasyproctidae > Dasyprocta > Dasyprocta punctata. The sequence continues at coordinate 56,552 of RJWM01005745.1, forward strand.
AGTCATATCCTAATTGTTCTCAATACTCACAGTAAAGATACCTACCATAAACAATTTATGAACATCAACACAAGAATTAAACTTTTAAAAAATTAGATAAAAAGAATACACAGAAGCAAGATATGACCCCAGACTTCCAGCTCACCAAAGGCAAATCCAGAGGGCAAAGAGATGGAACAATTCAAAAACCACCCACCTAGACTCTCTGAAGAAACAAAGCAAATGAATAAGGCTCTAGAGAAAAAAATCAAGCTGAAATAATTTCTCAGATAATTTCAGAGATGATGAATGTAATGAAGGGCATGATTAGTGAGTCTAGAAAAGATACAGATAAAGAAACAGGAGCTTAGGAAAATGATGAAAACCATGAATGCCCAAAATAGGAAAGAAATGGAATCCATGAAACAGGTTCAATCAGATATCCAAGAGATTAAAAATTCTACTGATAGGGAGGGTGTCCTTCTGAGGGTTGTAGCCATTGTTGATTCCCTATGGTCTTGTTCTGAAGTCCTATAACATTTCCATTGTTTTGCTGAGTTGGGTTTTATTCTCTTTTGTTTTGTTTGATTATGTTAAATCTGATGGCAGGAGCAGCTATTTCAAAGATAGCAAGACATTATGGTAGCAATTTTGGATCTACTATTGGCTTGTTTTAAAGTCCTTTATTGCATTCATTGCTTTGTTTTTATTGTTTCTATTCTATTCTGTTCTGTTTGATTTCTACTATGTCTGAAGGTATCTGCAGCTATTTTGAAGACAACAAAAGGCATTATGGTAACTATTGTTGATTTCATAATGTTTTGAAGTCCTGTATTACTTACACTGATTTGTTTTGATTGGATTTATTCTGTTTTACCCTCTTTAAAATAAAATTTCAAAATTCTATTGACAGTATATGAATCATAATGAATCAATGTGAGGACAGAATGTCAGATCTAGAAGACAGAATTTCAGTTAGCAATTATGAGAAGAAAGATGTATTAAAAATAGCAAGGAACCATGAAAAGTCAATCAAACAATTGCTAGACAATGCAAAGAAGAATAACATAGATAGATAGGAGTCAATGAGAAAGCACGACATACTGTAAATAACATTAAAAAAGCTATTCACAGAAGTAATGACAGAAAACTTTCCAAGCATGGGAAAACAATCAACATAGAGATAAGTGAGGCATGCAGAACTCCAATTAGCCATGATAAAAAAGAAAAAGAAAACTACCCCAAAGCGTGTAATAGGATTTCAGAAATTCAACACAAGAACAGAATATTAAAAACTGTTAGAGAAAAGAAACAAATCTCTTATAAAAGAAAGCCCATCAAAATTACAGCAGACATCTCACCACAAACCCTTAAGTCAAGGAGAGCACAGAGTGAAGTATTTCAAGCCCTAAAAGAAAACAACCTTCAACCCAGATGGGTGTACCCTGCAAAACTACCTTTCAAAATTGATGGAGAAATAAGATACCTGCATGATAAAGAACACCTGAAAAAAATTCATAACCATGAAACCAGCACTCCAAAATGTTCTGAAGGACATTCTAGAAAGAGATAAAGGAATCAGCCAGTCCGGCCCCAATGTGCACGCAGGCTGCCATCGGGGCTCTCCCATGGGTAGCCAGTGCAGGCTGTGAGAAGCAGCCAACCTAGTCCCCCCACACACAGACCACCATTGAGACTCTCCTGCAGATAACCAGTATGGGTCAGGAAAAGAAGCAGCCAGTACTGCCCCTACAAGTCTGCTGGCCACCATCATCTTCAGGAACCTGTAGCCAGTGTGGGCTGGGAGAACCAGCCAGCCACACCTTGGAGAAGCCATGAGTGTCTGGAGAAGCCCACCCCTCACCCCACCACCTCCCTGGGAACCTGGGTTAGGAGAAACCCAAGTGTCTGACCCATCCCCATACATCATGTGCCTGGGACCCCACAACTTGCTCATCTGGAGGAACCCAGGGAAATGTCAAGAAAAGGAGCAAAGCCGGGCATGGTGGCGCATGCCTTTAATCCCAGCACTCGGGAGGCTGAGGTAGGAGGAGCGTTGTGAGTTCAAGGCCGGCTTGGGCTACAACGTGTGCACAAGGCCAACCTGAGCTACATAGTGCATAGGTTTTTGAGGCGACCCTGCCTCAAAAAAACTAGGGCTGGGAGTTTGGCTCAGTGGCTTAAGCGCCTGTCTGGCAGGTGTGAGGTTGAGAGTTTGATCCCCAGTGCCACCAAAAAAAAAAAAAAAAAAAAAAAAAAAAAAGGAGCAAAAGGCAATCTCTGACCTCTAGCCCAAATAAAACAAGTCCAGGAGACATGGACATGGAAGAAAGTTGAAGTTGCACACCTGAAATTTCTGGAATGATAGCAATTGAAGTAAGGAAACTACTTCATGAACCTGTAAAAGAAAAAATCAGATCAGAAATATTATCTCAGGTAAAAGAAGAAATCACAAACATAATAAAAAGGGTGCTGAGCATATCTAAAGAAGACATATAAAAAAAAGAGGTGCATAAGGAAATGAGGGAAACCTTGAATGAGCAGTATAGAGAAGAATTAGAATGCATGAAACAGACTCAAAGACATATCCAGGAAATTAAAAACTCCATTGAATGCTGGCAAAACTGCTTGAAAGAAACTAAAGACAGGCAGTCAGACCTTGAAGACAGGATGGCAGCTAGCAATCACAAAAGGAAAGATCTCTTAAAAATAGCAAGGAACTGGGAAATAACAATTCAATGGCTGCAAGACAAAACAAAGAAAAATAAGAGTGACAGGTGTCAGTGAAAAAGCAGGAGTCAACACAAATAAAGAGACTATTTACAGAACTAATAGCAGAGAACTTCCCAAGAATGGGAAAAGGACCTGATATACAGATAAGTGAGGCATATATTACTCCAAATAGCCATAACCAAAATAAATCTACACCCAGACATATAATAATCAAGATCCCCAGAAATTCAGCACAAGAACAGAATTTTTTTTTGGTGGCACCAGAGATTGAACTCACAATCTCACGCCCACCAGGTAGGTGCTTAAGCCACTAAGCCAAACTCCCAGCCCTAGTTTTTTGAGACAGGGTCACACTATGTAGTTCAGGCTGGCCTTGCGCTCATGTTGTAGCCCAAGCCGGCCTTGAACTCACAACGCTCCACCTACCTCATCCTCCCATGTGCTGGGATTAAAGGCATGCACCACCATGCCCAGTTCAAGAACAGAATATTAAAGGCTGTTGGAGAAAAGAAACAGATCACCTGTAAAGGAAAACCCATCAGATCCATAACAGACTTCCCAAACAAACCATCAATTCAAGAAGAGCTTGGAATGAAGTATTTCAAGTCCAGAAAGAAAAAATTTCCAACCCAGATTGATGTAACCTGCAAAACTATCTTTCAAAATTAATGGAGAAATAAAATACTTCCATGACAAGGAATAACTGAAGGAATTCATGACCACCAAACCAACCCTACAAAAAGTACTGAAGGATATTATAGAGAGAGATAAAAATGGCCTCGGTTCCAGCAACAGCAGTAGAGTGGGACCAATGAGCAGGGCAGACAATTGAATGGAGGGGAAAAGTAGAAAGTCAACGGTAGAAAACAGCATGGCAGAAACAAACCATTATGTTTGCCAAAACCATTAATGTAGATGGCCTCAATTCACCAATAAAAAGAAACACAGGCAGAGTGGATCAAGAAATAAGATCCATCAATATGTGGTATACAAGAGACACATTAACTCAAAAGGAAATTCAAAGACTGAAAGTCAAAGGAGAGAAAACAATGCTCCATGCAACAGGAAACCAGAAAAAAGCTGAGGTAGCTTTCCCATCAATGGATAAGAAAGATATGGCATTTTTATACAATGCAAAGCTACTCAGCTATAAATAAGGATAATCATGAGGCTCTTGTATGTAAATGGATGCAACTTGTGAGCATGCTCCTGGGTGAAATGATTCAGACTCACATAGGTGAACATCATGTTGCCTCCCTAGTGTAAAAATGGAAGGAGTTGATAGGATCCAAAATGTACAATAGATACTGTGAAAATGAAAGGGAAGAAAACGTCTAAAAAGGGAAGGTGGTAGCCATTGTTAATTCCCTATTTTCTTGTTTTTAAAGTCCTGTATTGATTTCATTGTTTTGTTTTAATTGGTTTTATTCTGTTTTGTTTGATTTGATTTTATCATATCTGATAGCATGGACAGCTATTTCAAAAATAACAAGATATATTATGGTAGCCATTGTTGATTTCCTACTCTCTTGTTTTGAAATCCTGTATCACTTTCATTGTTTTATTTTGATTGGTTTTATTCTGTTCTGTTCTGTTTGATTTTATTAGGTCTGATGGTATAGGCAGCTATTTTGAAGATAACCAGAGGCATTATGGTAGTCATTATTAATTTCCTACTATCTCTTTTTGAAATCCTGTATCACTTTTACTGTTTTGTTTTAATGGGTTTTATTCTGTTCTGTTTTGTTTGATTTTACTATACCTGATGGTATAGACAGCTATTCTGAAGATAACAAGAGGATTATGACAGCCATTGTCAATTTCCTATTATCTTGTTTTGAAGTCCTGCATCACTTTCACTGCTTTGTTTTGATTGGTTTTATCCTGCTTTATTTTGTTTGATTTTATTTACTTAAAAATAAAAAAACAGCAAAAAAAAAAAAGAGAGAGAGATAAGGAAGACTACAACTCTATGAACTCCAAAAGAATGAATCCACCAGGAAAGGCAAGTAAGTAAACAGAGGATAAGAAAGAGTGCCAATAAGAGGAAAATAACACGATAAGCATAAGTCAGTACATACAGTTTATAACCATCAATGTAAATTGTTTCAATTCACCAATCGAAAGAAACATACTGTCAGAATGAATCAAGAAAAAAGATCCAAACCAGGTGTGGTGGTGCACACCTATAATCCCAGCACTCAGGAGGCTGAGGCAGGAGGATTTATGAGAGTTTGAGGCCATTCTTGGCTATGTAGTGAATTTAAGGCTGCCCTGAATGGCATAGCAAAACCCTGTCTTAAAAAAATCCAACAATATGCTGCATACAAGAAACATACTTATCTCAAAGAAATTCATATATTGAAAGTCAAAAGAGAAAACAATACTCCATGTGACAAGAACCTGGGAAAAAGCAGAAATAGCTATTCTATTTGCAGACAAAGTGAATTTCAAGTCCAGACTAATCAAGAGGCCCAGGGATATAGCTCAGTGGTACAGTTCCTGCTTGGCAAGTGCAAGGTCCTGAGTTTGATTCCAGGTACTAAAAAAAAAAAAAGACTAATCAAGACAGACAAAGAGGATCACTATATTCTTGTTAAGGGTACAATTCAAGATGAATAAATAACAATCATAAATATAAATGCATTGTGCCAGGGTTTTAGTTCAGTGGCTCAGCACCTGCTTGGCAAGTGTGAGGTCCTGAGTTCAATTCCCAGTACGCCCCCAAAAATATAAATATATGCATCAAATACCAGTGCACAACAAATATTAATGGACATGAGACATTAAATAAGCACTAAAACAATTTTAATGGGGGAAACTTGATACACCACTCTCACGATAGACAAATCAATTTCACAAAAAATCATTAATGAAATATCAGAAGTGAACCAAACTTTTGAATAAATGGACTTAGTAGATGTCTACCCAGTGTTCCACATCAAAAACATTAGAATACACATTCTTCTTGGCTGTACAAGGGATGTTTTCCAAAATAGACCACATAGTAGCTCATAGAACATGCTTAAGTAAATTGAAGTTATTTTGTGCATAGTATCATAGTAGTAGACCATAGTGCAATGAAATTGGAAATCATTGGCCAAAGAAACTACAAAAACATCATAAACATATGGAAACTAAGCGCTCCTGGATAATCAATGGGTTACAGGTGAAATTAAAGAAGAAATTAGACAGTTTCTACAACTGAATAACAATGAAATGCAAAATACTGGAACTTACAAGATGCAATGAAATCAGTCCTACAAGGGAAATTTATAGCAGTAAATTCCCATATTAGGAAAACAGAACAAGCTCAAATGAATAACCTAATGTTGAACCTCAAGCTTCTAGAAAAAGAAGAGCAAGTCAAACCTAAAGTTCATATGATGGAAAAAATGCAACTAAGACTATGAAAACAATACAAACAATCAATGAATCAAAGAGTTGGTTCTTTGAAAGATTAAATAAAATTGACAATCCTTTACCTAACTTTATCCAAAAAAAAGAAAGCAAAGACTCAAATTCATGCAATTAGGAATTAAAAGGGTGAAATCACTACAGATCCTGCAGAAATCCAGAGGATCATCAGTACCTACTTAGAGAATCTGTATTCTAATAAGATGGAAAACACAGAAGAAATGGACAGATTCCTGCATACATATGAATTACCAAAGCTGAATCAAGAAGATATAGAAGTCTTAACCCAATATAAATAAGTGAAATTGAAGATGTAATTTAAAACCTATCGACAAAGAAAAGTCCAAGCCCTGATGGATTCACTGCTGAATTCTACAAGAAACTTTGGAAAGATCTAACACCACTACTTCTCAAACTCTTTAATGAAATTGAACGGGAAGCAATACTTCCAAATTCATTCCTGGAAGCAAGCAGTACTCTGATACCAAAACCAGAGAAGGACCCAGCTAAGAAAAAGAATGACAAGCCAATCTCCCTAATGAACATACATGCAGAAATCCTCAATAAGATACTGACAAACAGAATGCAGCAAAACATCAAGAACATTATACACCATGACCAAGTAGGATTCACCCAAGGGATGATTTGACATAAGCAAATCAATAAATGTAAGACAACATGTTCATAGAGCCAAGGACAAAACCCACAAGATCATCTCAATAGATGCAGAAAAAGCATTTTACGAAGTCCAACACCTATTCATGATGAAAATCCTACAGAAAATTGGAATACATGGTCTTTATCTCAATCTGATAAAAGCCATCTATGATAGTCCAACAACTATCATCATCCTAAATAGACAAAAACTGATAGCTTTTACTCTAAAATCAGGAACAAGACAAGGGTGTCCACTGTCACCACTTCTATTCAATATAGTTCTGGAAACATTATCCAGGGGAATTAGATAAGAGAAAGAAATAAAAGGTATAAGGATATGAAAGAAAGAAGTTTAATTATCAACATTTGTGGATGACATGATACCTCCATAGAAGACCCCCAAAACTCCACCACAGGACTTGTAGATTCATTTTTTTCCAAGTCCATTTTATTCAAGGATAAAAAGAAAGAAAAAAAGAAGATGAAAAAAACTACAAAGAATTCAAAACACATCAATCAGGGGGCAATAAAGGACTTTTATATTTAATAACCAAATTCAGTAGTATAGCTGGATACTAAGTCAACACACAAAAATCAATAGCATTTCTGTACACAAATAACAAACTCACTGAGAGAGAAATTAGGGAAACAACACCTTTCACAATAGCATCAAAAAAATGAAATGCCTAGGAATCAATCTAATGAAGGAAGTAAAAGACTTTTACATTGAAAACTACAGTACTCTGAAAAAGAAAATTGAAGACATCAGAAATATTCTCCTTGTTCTTGGGTAGGAAGAACCAAAAGAGTGAAAATGGCCATATTTTCAAAATTGTTCAACAGATTCAATGCAATCTCAATCAAAGTACAAATAGCATACCTCAGAGATTTAGAGAAAACAATCCAAAAATCCTTTTGGAACCAGAAGAGACCTAGAATAGCAAAAAGAATTCTGGGCAACAAAGGCAAGGCAGGGGCATCACAATCCATGACTTGAAATTATACTACAAAGCTCCCGTGATGAAAACAGCATGGTACTGGCAAAAACAATATAGACCCAAGGATCAATGGAACAGACTAGACCATGCAGAAATAGTTTCACACACTCAGGTACCCTCTTTTTGACAAAGGAGCCAAACACTTTCACTGAAAGAAAGATAGCCTGTTTAATAAATGGTGCTGGTAAAACTGTCTTTCCACCTGCCATAGACTAAAACTAGATCCATATCTCTCAGCATGCACTAAGGTAAAATTGAAATGGATCAAAGATCTAAATATTAAAACAGGAACACTAAATCTTGTGGATAATAAAATAAGTAGAACACTTGGAGACGTAAGTATAGGCAAAGACTTCATGAACAACATCCCAATTGCACAAGAAATATCACAAAAAATCAACAACTGGGATCTCATCTTATTAAAAAGCTTTTGCACAGCAAACAAAACCAACAAGGGTATGTAGAACTGCTGGGTAGGGATATGGGGGAAAAGGAACCATTCTTCACTGTTGTTGGGAACGTAGACTAATGCAACCACTGTGGAAACTGGTGTGGAGATTCCTGAAAAAAATAGGAAATTAGAGGTCCCATTTGACCCAGGTATTTCCCCTTCTTGGTATCTTCCCAAAAAGAATTAAAAGCATCATACCACAGCAATATATGAACACCCATGGTTATGGCAGCACAGTTTGTAGTACCTAAATCTTGGAAACAGTCCAAATGCCCAACAACTAATGATAGATAAAGAAGATGTGGTTTCTTTTTTAATACAGTGGAGTACTACTCTGCCAAAAAAGGATAAACCTGAGACATTTCTAGCTAACTGGATACAACTTGACATCGTACTCTTAAGTACAATAAATCAGACACACATATTCAAATATCACATGGTTTCTATAGTATGAGAAACTGAAAGTGTAAATAAGAACTAAAATGTATAATAGATATTGTGAAATAGGAAGAAAATGTTCAAATGTGAAGGGGAAATGGGGGGTGGAGGAGGAAGGGAAAAGGAATAAAATAGAAGGAAAAATGGAAACAAAACTTTTTTAAATAGGGAGGGGAAGAGGGGCTGGAGGGAGGGGAAGTCAAAGGGAAAAAAAAGAAGAATCAAGATATGTCATGAACAGGTACAAATTCCATTTGATGAACGTTACCATTATGTATATCTAAAATGTACCAATATGTTAATTTTTTTAAAAATACATAAAATAATCTTTTTTTAAAACCTGGGAAAAAATAAATGAAGGCTGAATCAAAGAAGAAAGTGGAGCACTGAGGCTAACTTTAGCATTGGGGTGCCAGTTCTCCTCCTCATCCTTGTTGGAAATAATCCTCTAGACTCAGTTTGTCAGTACACACAATAAAGCACTCAGACATCAAGAAATCTTGACAAGGCAAGGTTTTACTTCTGCAAAAGGATGAAAGAACACCCCCAGCAATGAGGTAGCAGGAATTCAGGACAAAGGAAGGTTGCCCCTTTTATCACTAATGCAGAAGAAGCAGCTATAGTTTATATTCATTGGCTAACTTCAAAGGCTTACGATCTATTGCAACTGGCTAACTCAGGCGGTGGTGGTGGGAGTGCACTGCTGGGTAAATTAGAGAGAGGGGCTGTGACATTTGGAATGGAAAGTCCTTGGTTCTCATCTTGGGAACCGGCTGTGTTCTGGGAAAAAGTACATGGTCACCATTTCTTGGCACTCAGGATATTAACAAAGAGGGGTGGGTAGTGAGTAGATGGACAGGTCATTTAAATCCAAAATGGAGTTGCTTTGGCCTTGTGCTTTGACAGAAAAGACAAAGCCTATTTCTCACACCCTGATCCCATGTCCTTTGCAATATGATTTTGTAACTCTGATCAAGAGACAAACTCAGTTTTCCTTTCTCTGGAATGTAGGTGGACTTGTGACTTGTTTTGACTAATACAAATGTGGAAGATATCATGATATGCCAGTTCTAATCCTAGGCCCAAAGAGATCTGCATACTCCTACTCTTCCCCTGGTCTTCTGTTCTACTATGAAACCAAGTCTGAGGTAGCCCACTGGAGAATGAGTGATAAGGTTAAAGACAGCCACGTCATCCCAACTATTCTAGCCAACCCAGCTATCTCCAAACATATGTGAAAGCCCAGCCAAGATCAGCAGAGATACCTACCTGGCCTCAGCTGATTGCAAACAAATAGGTAAGTGAACCTAGCTGAGTGGAAAGAACCATCAAACTGCTTTGTGGAATCTAGGGCAATAAGAAGTGCTTATTAATATAAGCCACTGAGTTTTGGGATGGTATGTTATACTACAATGTCCCAGCAATAAATATCTGACACAGGGACATTTGCTAACAGGTGGAATTTAATTTCAGTTTTCATGATATCTTTGGGTATTAGAGAAAGATAAAACTCACAGTCTGGCCAAAATGGTCAAATACTTCTCTGCATAAACTTATAATCCAAGAGCTGTACTCTTACTATACAAGAAAACTATAAAAAAACTCAGCCCAACCCCACATCTAGGAAACTGCAAGAGAATTGCTTGCTTTAAATTTGGCAATAGCAATTAGCATCAGGGGAAATAATCACCTCTGAAGAATCCAACAAGTTAGATGTCACACCATATCCAGTTAAATTCACTGTACCTACGTGATCTATAAAAGACTCAAACCAAGATTTAAGTATAAAATGGTCCCAGAATGATAGTGGCCCACCCAGGTCCCTGGTGAGATGAAATGTAAATCTTTAGCTCACTTTCATCTCTGGCCTCAAATTATTTCTACAGATAAAGTTCCAAAGAAAATGCAGAATTCACAGTCAAATGTCAATAAACACCCAAGGAAACATGGCACCATAAATAATGTGATGGCTTTCAACTTGTTAAGGGTTATCCAGATAGCTGGTTAATATATGTTAACCCTCATCATTGTTGGTGGGTGCCATCTAATCCACGAATGCACCAGTAAGAACAAAAAGACCAAGGAAGGTCAATTTCCTCTTCCTTCTCCTGCTGGGATATTGTCTTCTACTGCCCTTAGATGCTGGGGATCCTAGTTTCCAAGCCTTCAGCCTCAGACTGCAGGTTAAGTCAGTGGTATCCCTGATTCTCAGACCTTTGAACATGGCCTGAATTACACTGCCAGCTTTCCTTATTTTTCAACCTTCAGACATTATGGAACTTCTTGGCATCCATAATTGTATAAGTCACTTCCCATAATAAAATCCCCTCCTATGTATCTCTCTCTCTCTCTCTCTCTCTCTCTCTCTCTCTCTCTCTCTATATATATATATATATATATATATATAATTGATTGTTTCTCTGGAGAACTCTGCTACAACCAGGCAAAGCAACAGATAGCAGAAACACCCATTCAAGAACTCAACTATTAGAATCATAAAACACAGAATATAACTCTGTTTAGGATATTTATAAAAATAATCTTACTGCCTTTGGCTTATTTTTCTTGTCTTACTGTGCTGGGTTGGATTCTACAGTACAATAATTAACCCAAGTGGTGATGGTGGGTATATTTGTCATATTCATAACTTTAATGCTTCTGATTTTCTTCTTTAGTATGACATGTATACTTTTTATAGTCCTCTCAAGTCCTATTTTATTTCTAACTTACTGAGTTTCTGTCAAGAGTATGTAATTTTTAAATTATATCGCTTATAATAGTTAGAGTAATAGATATAATGTTAACCACTTAATAATAAATCTATTAAAAGATGCATAAAATTATAAATACTGAAAGACATTTAAAAATTTTGTTATCTTTTTGAGACAGGGTTTTGCTATGGAATTGAGGCTGACCTTGGGCTCACTTTGTAGCTCGAATTCACAGTGATCCTTCTGCCTCGATTCCCAAGTGCTGGGATTACAGGTGTGTAGCACCACACTTGGCCTGAAAGTCATTTAAAAAGACTTAACAAATGAAGAAGTATTTCATGTTAATGGTTACAAAAACTGTAATTTTGAAATAATGTTAATTCTCCCCACATTGATTCCTGGATCCAACATAATTTCAATCAAAATAGTATGTAATTCTGAATACATGATTCTAAAACTGAAATGGAAAAGTAAGGAGCCAAGAATGACTAAGACATTTTTAAAAAATTTTATCATTAATAAAAATTTTTTTTGAAGCAGGCTCTCCCTATGTAGTACAGGCAGGCCTTGAATTCATGACATAGCCCAGGCTAGCCTTGACCTCACAGTGATCCTCCTGCCTCAGCCTCCCAAGTGCTGGGATTGCAACCTTGCACTATCACGCCCAGCTGAAAAATTTCTAACATATAAAATAAATAACATAATGCCTCCATGTAATGCAATGATTATAAACTCATGGACAATTTAATTTGTATCTTCCACTTCCTCTCTGTATTACTTTGAAGCAAGCCCTAGACATTTTAATAAATATTTTATTATGTATCCATATAATGCAAGAACTTTTGTAAAACATAATCACACTATTACTTCCTCTAGATAAATTCAACAATAATTTCTTAATTTCATCAAACAACTAGTTGAACATTTAGTAATATTTGCCTAATTCTTCTCACACACTATAATCAACTGACGTCACTTAAGGTTTTTTTAACCTCCCTGCCTTGCTTTCTTTTGCATAACAAGATTATTTGTTGAAGAAGCCAGATTGACTATCTTGAGAATTTCCTGCAGTTTAGATTCTGTCTGTGGTGTTGCCATATTTCTCTATCATCCATATTTTCTGTAAATTGGTGGTTAGTTCCGGAGGTTTAATCAGATGCTGTTTCAACTTTGGGAGCAAGAATTCTCCAGGTATGGTGGGGTATTTTTTTATTAGTAGATATACTTGGTTGTCTCTCTTTTTATAATGTCTCTTTTATAAATCAAATGTTGGTATATCAACTATATAATTCCCTATTCAGTTGTTGACTGGAACATTTCCATAAAGAGAGATTTATTTTGCAAAAGGGAAAGGAACCAAAAGTTAGAGGGAGTGGGAGAGATTGAGGGAAAGACAAGGAGATGAAAAATGAATTAAGATATGTTAAGAACATGTACCAACTTCCTGTGAAGAATGGAATGCAAACATGTACTAATAAAAATTGAAAAAAGAAACTTCCTTCCTCAATTATCTTAATATACAGCTTATACAGAAAAAGTAGGAAAAAACATTCATTCTCCTTTGGTTTTGGTTTTAAAAACAGTGAGTCAGAAGAGAAAAAATGAACCTTGACCTCAAAAAGTAGAAGAAAAAAACCTTAAGCACAAAAAAACAATTAAAAATAGATTATAGACCTAACTGTGAAAGGTAAAATATTAAAGCTTCCACAAGAAAATATAGAATACCTTTATGCATTAGATTGAACCAATATTTCTTAAGCAGAATCCTAATAGTGCTAAACATCTAAGAAAATATTGAGGAGGAGAAAGGGACATAAAAATAATTAAGATGTATTATGTATATGCACCAACTCCCCATGATGAATGTAATAATAATTATGTACTGCAAGCATGTGCTATTAAAAATGAAAAGTAAAAGAAAAACTAACAAATAATATTTTGTTTAAATTAAAGAATTATATTCATCAAAAGACACTATTAATGTGAAAAACCACAGGCTGAGAGAAAACATTCGCAATTATGTAGCCAATAAAGGACTCATATCATTATATATCACATCTACAAGTCAATATTGTGATAGTCCAAAAACCCTGAATAAATCTTCTCAAAAGAGGATCACCACCTAGCCAATAAGCATATCAAAATGTGCTCAATATTATTACTCATGAAGGAAATTAAATTAAAAACCTTGGCATGATACTACCACACATCCAACAGAACACAACAATGAAAAAAAATCAATGATACCAAGTATTGGTAAAAAAAAAAATAAAACAACTAGAACTCCGACACAATGCTGGTAAGAGTGTAACAGGACAACCACCTTGGTAGACTAGCAGCATGCTTATTCTATGAGTCAGCAATTCTACGCTTTGCTATATGTTCCCCCAAAGTATATGCATATGTCCATCAGAAGACATCTACAAAGTGTCCATTGCAATTTATTTCACAATATCCTTGCTTAGTTACTTCTCTTTTGCTGAGACACTATATCTGACATCCCCAACTGTAAGTAAGAAGGGTTTATTTTGGCTCACAGTTTTAGAATTTTCAGTCAATAGTCAGATAGGCAGCATGGAAGAAGAGCGTGGCAGAAGAAAAACAGCTCATCACATGGCAGCCAGAAACAGCACAAAATATCAAGGGCAGAGGGAAGAAGATATACCTTTCCAGGTCATGCCCCTAGTGGACTAATCCACTGATGAGTATCAATCCCCATAATCCAATCATCTCCCAAAAGCACACCTGTGAGCCCATGAGACTTTGTGGGGGACTTCAAGATATAAACCATAACAAGTTCCAAACTGGAAATAACAAAAATGTCCATCAAGGGGGAAAATGAGTTAATAAATTATGAAATATTGATACAATGGAAAAATCATGAAGCAAGAAAAAAAAACAAACTACTGTTACATGCCACCACATGGACTTCTACACCATAGCCCCCACAAAGTGTGGTCCTCAGACTGCCAGGACCAGTGTCACATGGAAGTTTGTTAGAAATGCAGAATCTAAAGTCTCATCATAGACCTAGTGAATCAGAATCTGCAGTTCAACAAATTGACCAGATGACTAACACAAACATTAATGTTACCAGACATTGTGGTATCTGATAGTTTCAGGCTCTTCCTGTCCTGCCTAAAGAATTGGCTGGGACAATCAATGAACAGGTAAACACAATGTTTTTTTTTTTTTTTCTGAGGGAAAGGGCTTGCTATGAATTTGTATGTAACTGAGGCTGGCATCAATCCTCTTACCTCAGCCTCCCAAGTGCTGGGATTACAAGCACGTGTCACCATGCTTGGCTTCATAGTTTTTATTTAATGTAAAGGAAGAAAAGGAAAGAGTGAAGAAAAAAAAAGAGCAAGAAGAGATATGTTCCATAAGAGGGTGGGTCACTGCAGAAACAGGACAACAGAAGAGAAAGATTGCAGTGGCAACGAAGTCAGTTGGCTGCTGTCATTTTTATACCCTCTCAGATCCTGTCAGAAGGTTCTCTGCCCGCACATTCTGGCTCGACTGATAAAGTCACATCCTGTTGCTCAGCCTCTGTTCCACATCAGGTTGCATCTTGTCTTGGGCCTTCCTATTTCAGCTCTTTGTAATGTGACTGGTTACATTCTCTTTTCCAGCCAGCCTGCCATTCCCTAATCTCCCACCTCATTAAATTTGAAAAATAGTTTAAATCTTCTTTTGAGTGATGTTTACACAGATGCATAGAAAAGTAAATTGTTCATCAATTGATACATTAAGATTGTACTTTAGATTGTACATATTAGCATTTATAAACCAGGCACAGCAGAACATGCCTATAGTCCCTACACAGGAGGCTGAGGTAAGAGGATTGCTTGACCCCAGGAATTTTAGGCCAGCCTGAGGCAGGAGGTACAGAGAAGTTCCTTGAGGGGCAGACAATAAAACAGGAAGTGAGCTCCAATTCTAAATTCTAACAACTAGTCCACAGATGGTAAAAATGGGAAGGGGTATGGGGTGCCCGTGCACTGTAGACTCCTAGAGTGGCCCAATAGAGCTTTCTAAAAAGATAAAAAAAAAAAAAATGCATTAAGCTCTAACAAATAGGCCATACCTGGGAACATATGGACCATAAAATCTCTTCAACATCTAAAAACAACCCCAAATTAATTATAATTAATTCTAACCTAATTTGTGTTGTGGTTGTAACCCCTCCCATGACTGGAGTGGATCTCTGGAGCTACACTCTCCTTGTTAAAAAAAAAAAAAACACATATGGATTCTGACATTTGGCTTCTTTGGGGCTGTGAACTCTTCTCGC
Source organism: Dasyprocta punctata (assembly GCA_004363535.1). Lineage (NCBI taxonomy): Eukaryota > Metazoa > Chordata > Mammalia > Rodentia > Dasyproctidae > Dasyprocta > Dasyprocta punctata. The sequence goes on from RJWM01005745.1 coordinate 72,230, forward strand.
TGACCTGCTCCCACCATGAGGAGTGTACACATCTTTGCTAATGAATCTATACTTTCACTTCTACTTCTGTGGGTCCTGCTCAATTCTTTGGGTGACCAAGAACCTAGAAAGACACAATCCATGACAAAAAGCCTGGGCAACACAGTGAGACCCCATTTCAAAGGAAAAAATAACCTAAACATTTAAAATGTACTTTATGTGTCCTGGGAACTCAATGGTGCTCTACCACTACGTACTACGTACTACATCCTCAGAGATCTATCTTTCTCCCTTTTTCTCTCTCTCTCTCTTTCTCTCTTTCTTCTTTCTTTCTCTCTCTTCCTTCCTTCCTTCCTTCCTTCCTTTCTTTGTTTCTTGAGATAGGATCATCCAGGCTGGGATGGAACTTGTGATCCTCTGCCTCAGTCTCCCAGAGTGCTGAGCTTATAAGGCATGCAAACCCAAACCCAGTTACCTATGTCTTTTTTTAACTCAAACAAATGAAATAAAATAAAAATTTATTCCATAATATATTTCAAAAGTCATTAATAAGGGCTTTTTTAGTGTCATAATAAACTCGTTTGTTTTGGGGGATTTGGAGGAGTTTTTTGAGACAGAGTCTCACTATGTAGTTCAGGCTGGCCTTAAACTCACTACGTAGCCCAGGCTGGCCTCAAACTCACGGTGGTCATCCTGCCTCAGCCTCCCAAGTACTGGGTTTACAGTGGTATATTTTAATCCATGAAAGCTATTACTCTGTTACGAGACCCAAGTCCAGATGCTCACCACAGAATGGGCCAATTACATCCAAATACAAGTGTTCAGGTGAAAAAGGCAACTGTACTGAAGAAGCTGGCATGGCAAGAAGATGGTAGATTCTTGTCACAAAGTCCATCTTGCAGGGAGGCTGATGGGTGTTCCCAGACTGGTTGGTGCCTTCTCACAGCAGGTGATGGGTAGCTGCATACTGGTGGGGGTCTTTCACAGAGGGTGGGCCAGTAGAGGCACATCTGATCTTAATCACCTAGTTATGAAATGCATTACAGTCCTGCAAATTTCAAGAACAAAATTCACTATTTCCTTAGGCTATTCTTGTCACCTATTAGTTTTCCCACATGCAGCTCCTGACATATTACACAATGGACAGGCTAGAGGGGGTAGCTGCCCCAAAGCCATCTTGCTGATTACCAAACTCCCAGTAATGAACAAAAACAGCCTTAATGCTTGGCTTTGATTTTACTTATGCTCTATTTTCCCCATTTTGGGGCCAAAGGGAGCCTCTTTAAACATCTGCTGGATCATTCACAAACCCAGAAATGCTTGGTAATTTCCTTGCTCTCTAATGCAAAAAAAAGTATTTGAGCTTATTTTATACATTCTCTGCACTAGACCTGAAAATAGTCAGTTTTCCAAGGATCTAGGTTGCTTTTAATTTGAAATGGTATCAAAAGCTTCAAACTAGGTACTAGAAGACCTCATTAATTATTCTAAACCCTTCTGAAAAAGACTAGAGAGACATCATTTGTCCTATCACATCCAGAATTTATGAGGAAGATATAGTGGCAAGACCATGTGATCTATGTTGGCTCAGAGAGACAAAATGGTCAGTACAATGGACTACAAAGCTCAAAACATTTAAATATGGAACTTTGGTATATAACAGAGAGGGCATAGCAAATAAGTAGAAAAGGAGGAAAAATTATTATACATTTGGAAATATAACTAATTGCATCCCTACTTCACACAATATACAATTCAGCTCCAGTTGAGTTCGATCAATGAAATAAATGACAAATGCAAAGTTCTTAGTAGAAGTTATATTAACGTGGGTTTTCCAGAGAAACAGAACCAATTGTGTGTGAGTGTGCAGACAGATTGATTGATTGATTGATTGATAATAAAGAATTGTCTCCCATATTTATGAAATCAGAGAACCCATATAACCTGTAATAAACAAACTGGAGACCCAGAGGAGATAATAGTATCGTTCCCATCTGGGTTCCAAACCAGGAGAAGACCATGTCACAGCTCAAAAGTGGTCAGGCAAGAAAGAATACTTTCTTATTCAGCTTTTTTATTCTATCCAGCCTCCAATGGACTCTATAAGACCCACCCATAATTGAGAAAGCCATTTGCCTTACTCAGTGTATGACTCAAATATTAATCTCATCCATAAACAACTTGATAGACACATGCAGAAATAATATTTAACTAAATATTTGGGCATTCAGAGGCCCAGTGAAGTTGACACATAAAATTACCTATCACAGAAATGTAAGTAAATATCTTTTTTTTTTTCTTCCAAAGAAATGAGTTATCCAGAAGCACCTTCCTGTCAATCACGAGGTCGTGAGTTCAATTCCCGGTACCAAAAAAAAAAAAAAAAAAAAAAAAAAAAAAAAAAAAAAAAAAAAAAAAAAAAAAAAAAAGAATGAAAGAAAGAAAGAAAATGAGTTATTCTTACATTACCCAGAATGACCTCAAAATCTTGGGCTCAAGAGGCCTCAGCCTACAAGTATCTGGGATTACAAGTGCACATCACACTTGGTTAAATATCCTTTGGAGATTTTCTTAAACAAGAAGCACCAAAAAAGCACTAGCTACATAAGAAAAGATGGGTATAACTGACTATATTAAAGTTAAGAACTATTATTAATGAAAACATTAAAAGAATGAAAACATATAAATGAGAAGGAGGCATTTGTAACATATATAACTGACCAAGAATTGGCATGAAGGAATGTTTATTTCTGGATCCAAACTTCTTAAAGTCAATTTTCAAAGACAATAAAATAGAAAAACACATAATATATAAACAAAGTACAAGAGTAGGAAATTATTACAGGAAACACAGATGGGTGATATGCACATGAAGACATGTTCAAAGTTATTAGGAACCAGAAAAATGCAAATTAAGACCAGAATGAGATACAAAATTAAACCCATTAGATTGGCAAAAATGTTTAAAAATCTGATGAACCCATGTGTTTGACAGAATGTGAATCAACAGAATCCCTTCCACATTTCTGGTGGAGTTATAAATTAGAACAAGTATTTTCAAATTGACATTAGCTTGCGAAGTTTGGCATTTATAGAATAATACCGACATACCTTGGTAGTTGAAACATGTCATATTTGGTGCCTGGTGCATTTCACCATCAAATTTTTGTCCTGGTGCTCGTCATTTGGCACTCAACATGCAACAGCTAGAACTTGTTGTTGTTGACTGCCTAGTGATTAGTTACTCTTTCCAGTTAAAGATATTTGTTGTTACTCATCATTTATGGTACTTGTGCCGCCTCATAGAACCAATTAATGAAGAGTACAAGGTCATTGTGCAACCAATACTGCATGGTGCTGGTTAATCAGAGCAGATGCCTAACCAGTCAAACAGGATGCTATCCCTTAGTTCTGCTGGTGTGTTTTGGTTAACTACAAACCTATGTATACTACAACCCAGCATTCCACCCCTGGTTATGTACCCAGTGGAAATACCTGCTCATTATTTGTTAGTGAACAGGTACAAAAATATTTACGGTAAGACTGCTTGCAGTTGGAAAAAACTGGAAATGACCAAGCTGCCATTAAAAGAAGAATGGATAAAATAATCATAAAATAGTTACATAATAGCATATTATAGAGAGTGTGCAAAGATATGGGTAAATTATACATTTAACATTAAGTTTTTTTTTTAATCTCACAAGATTATATGCACCATAATATCTTTTCAAAAAGTTAGAAACTAGAGGCCAGGGATTTAGCTCAGCAGCATAAGTGCCTACCTGGAAAGTGTGAGATCGTGAGTTTGATCCCCAGTACCAAACAAAAAAAAGTTAGAAACTGACAGAAACCAGATAGTATATTTAGGTCACATATATATTTTTGATAAAACTATAAAAAGAAAAGAAATGATAACAAACTTAGGAAGGAGAAAGCAGAGTTCTAGGATAGGACAGGAGCCAATGGCTAGCTCCTATGAATCTCAGGTTGGGTGATGAGATTACTGTGTAAGTATTCATCACACTCTTTCAGGAATACATACATACATTCACACAGAAAATAAGAAGCCCATGTCTCCTGATGATAGTGAACCATCAACCAAAGAGTATGACCTATCCATTTCTGTGTATCTCGGCTCCATTTAAAAAAAAAGAAGAAGAAGAAGAGGAAAGCTTGAAACTTGGGTTTACACGCCTGTAATCCTGGCATCCTGGGAGGTTGAGGCAGGAGAATTGCAAGTTTGAGTCCTGCCTGAGGAATTTAGCAATACTCTATCTCAAAACAAAAAGGAGAGGGCCGGGGATTTTAATCAGTGGCATAAGCACCTGCCTGGCAAGAGCAAGGTCATGAGTTCGATCTCCGGTACCAAAAAATAAAAATTAAAAAAATAAAAAATAAATAAAAAGGAGTTGGAATGTATCTCATTGCAAAAGTTCTGGGTTCAATCCCCACTGCCACCAAAAAAAGAAAGACGAAACTTGAAATATGAGAATTTTTCAAGAATGGCAAAAAAAAGAAGTAAAGAAATTAAAAATTATTTCTAGAAATGAAAACTATAATAACTGAAATTAGAAACTCAATAGATGGGTTTAAAAGCCAACCAAAGGCAAGTGCTAATAGAATCAGTGAACAGGAAGATAGGACTGAAAAAAAAAAACCCCAGAAAACATCATCAATAAAGCTGTGAGCAGCAACGCTAGGGGATGGGGGTGTGCTTTGATGGTAGAGTGCTTGCTTAGTCAAAGCCCTAGGTTTGAACCCCAGCACTGCAAAAACAACAAAACAAAACACCTAGGTCAATGAGTGGAGAGTGGGCTACATGGACACATACATGATGAGACAAGAATAATAACAGAACCTGGATGATAAATATATGAGTATTTATCATAAAATTCTTTAAATAGTACTGTACTTTTAGACATTTTCATAATAAAGTTCTGGGGGAAATGAACAGAACAAAACAAAAAGCTGTGAGCAGGAGGTTAGGAAATAGAAAGCCTACCATAAGATGGTCTAACATACATCTAATCAAAATCCCATAATCAGAGGGAGAGAATGGAGCTGATACAAAATGTGGAGAGATAATGGTTGATGATTTTCAAGAATACATGGAGATATCAAGATACAGGGGCATGACACATTTCCACCAGAATAATTAGAAAGAAACCCACACCTAAAACTGGAAAATCAAAGATAAAAAGAAGTATTTAAAAGTAGCCAGGGGGGCTATGGCATATAGCCCAGAGGAACAGTGAATGTGCAAGGCCCTGGGTTCAATCTTCAGTATCGGAAAATAGATAAAGCTGAATGTGGTGGCGCATGCCTTTAATCCCAGCACTCAGGAGGCTGAGGTAGGAGGAGCGTTGTGTGTTGGAGGCTGGCTTGGGCTACAACATGAGCGCAAGGCCAGCCTGAGCTATGTAGTGCGACCCTGCCTCAAAGCACTAGGACTGGGAGTTTGGTTCAGTGGCTTAAGCACCTATCTGGCAGGCATGAGGTTGTGAGTTTGATCTCTGGTGCCACAAAAAACAAAACAAAACAAACAAACAAAAACAAAACAGATAAACTGGTAATTTACTTCATAAAGCAGCAATGGAGCTAGATACCATCTTTAAAAAATCTGAGACCATATTACTACTATTTTACACATAAATATTTATTTATATTTTTCTACATATTTACCATTTTCTTTGTTCTTCATTATTTCTTGAATTGTAGACCTGAGAAATATTGTGAGAAATATTTATAAAATGTCATGATTTATCTCAAACTCTGCCAGTTGATGAATACAGTTGTCACCCACTAACACTACTAAATCTTGGTAGCTTAAAACCCAGAATATTTTTTTTGCTCCTTCTTTCTTTTTTTTTTATTTTAAACAAAAGGAAAGTAAGAAATCAAAGCAAAACAATTTCACAACCAGCCAATAGGAGAGTAACAATAATCAGCACATTGCATATTATTATATTCACAGAAATTGTTTAGGATAAGAGATACAGACATGAAACATTGTTCAGAAAATTATTAGCACAAAACTTTTGCCTCAGTGAATCAACAGAAACCAGCTATATGACTGTCTTTTTTGTTACGATTGCTCTATTATTTTCAAATAAACATTTCACATTAAAAATGAAATCTGAAGATGACCCTGTGAAAACTACTTTTCACTCAAAATTCTTTTTCTTTAACTGTCTTAATTAATTTTTTATATACATCGATTTTCTTTCAGTTCATCACACAAGCGCAACAATGCAGTGGTTACATATGTGTGAATTATTTAGTTCACCCAGAATTTTTGCAACCATGCAAAATGTGGGTGGGGCTTAGGTCAAGATTGGCCAAGTCAGAAATCCGCAGGCTCTGAATCCACTCATTCATAGAAGGGCTACTCCACACTAGCAGTTAACTCCCATCATTGCCATGTGCCATTGTGAGTAGAACTGAAATGCTGCTGCTTTGGTTTGACGCCTGAGATCAAAGTTATTGCGTGTGAAATGGAAAGAATGCTTTTTTCTGTTATGCTCAGTTGGAGAGGTCCAAGGGTAAAATTGCTTGAGCTGTTAGTTATATTGTTCTTTTTCTCATTGCCATGGACATCCAGGCAGGGGCTCTGTAACCTCAGGCCCTAATGATTCCACAAGAGTCATACTCCTGCTGAAATTCCATTTCTGCTTATGTTATCATCACCACTACCACTAGGAATCAGTGAAGCAGGAACTCAGCTGGGCTACATGCTGGTGGAGCTGGAATTCGCTACAACCTGAAGGCCGTGAAACTTGGAGACTGCATTGTATTTATGGCAGAACATCTGCATCTTTACTCTGTGAAAGCAATAAAGGGACTCTCCTGATGAATGCTCAGTGGAGGAGAAAGAGGAGCCATAGCGATGTAGAATGAGCTCCAAGATGTTCCAGAGATCCATGATCTAACTCTTCCAATTCAAACTCATAATCCACGTCTCTTAGGGTACAATCTTGCCACCAGAGGACTAGGTTAGACTTAGCTTCAGTATGGCCTTCTGGTTTGCACCTGGAACTAGCACTCCTTTCCATTACTTGGGATCTATTGCTCCAGGTGGTCCATGTGTCCAACTCCTTCTTCCATTCATAGAGGGTTTTCCCTTGGTAACTTCTGGTCTTCTTCCCTGAAATCAGACTTTGGTTGAGGCCACCTCAGTCCATCAGTAATATTTGTATGTGTCTGAAAAGAGTTCAGGACTTCTCTTGACGAGTTCTTTGGGCCTTGTGTAAACCATGCATGCAAATGGACACCAAGGGAGGGAGATTCTCTGAGAAAGATCTGAACCCTAGTTCAGGCCCAAACGTGGTATTCCGTTACATACACATACACAATCTAATAGCATTTTCAGAAGTAGGTTTAAAGGTAACTTTTTCTTTCTTAAGCTAAGTTGAATTTTTAAATAATTTTAAAATGTAAATAATTTTATTAAATTGCAGTTGCATTGTATATACATATGTATGGCTACATATAGTGCTTACATTATATTGCAATAATTATTATAATAATTAATGACTATGTCACAAACTACGCACATTCCTATAGCCAACCCTAATCAAGAAACAGAACATTATGGGCACTCAAGTATATGACTAAATGAAGAGAACTCAGAGAAAGAAGGAATCACCTGAGATCATTCCAAGGTCAGGTTGGTGGATGACAGTGGATTGTGGTGCCATTCACCAAAATAAGAAACTCAAGAGGAAAAATGAGTCTGCAAGAGAAAATTACGAGTTTGGTTTTGAATAAATTGAGTCAGAGGTGACTGTGAAACCATGCAAGACATTATTCCTAGTTCTCTGTTGGAATTATGGCGTTAGAACTGCCAGGAAAGTTTGGGGCTAGATAGGTCGATTTTTTTTTTTTTTTTTTTTAGTAATTAGTAGGCGCCATGCGTACTTTTTATTTACTGATTTGGTCCAATGAGGTAAATGAAAACTTGATGAGAAAAGTACCATTCTTAATCCCATTGTACAAAAGACAAGACTAAAGCACAGAGATCCAGTTTACTTGGCCGGGATCACAAAGCAATTGAATAAATAGGTAGACAATTACTCTATTTTTTTAATCAAAAACTGGGTTCCATGGTTTGCAATGATGTAAGAGAGAAAATTCTAATACTGAAGTACTGACATTCTTAGGATATTTCAATGTTTTAGGCCACTTGCTTAAACTTTATACCCTTCTCCTCATCTCATGGCACACACTTCATAAAATTCTTGTGAATAAATATTAAATACTGAATTAATAAATGAATATCAATGACTGACACATAGAAAACATTCAATAAATGTTAGCTCCTTCCACTTATGGGACACTTAACAATTGCTTACTACAGACCAGGTGTTAGGAATGAGCCAGTAATTCCCTTAAACTGAGGCATAACGGGTCCATCCGTACCTCTGGTCTCTCTGCCTTACATACATACGCATGCACACACATACACACAACCATTAGCATATGGACATCTGTTGCTCTAGATCCAGAGCTGTTGATGCAACAATTGATAGTATTAAATGAATATAAACTTTGACTCAAAAATTGGCATGATATTCTTAAAAGAATAATGCTATGTTTTGGGATTTAGTTAACAAAACCCGAACATTTCTGGAAAAGAACAGACATTTTCTAGAGATAGTGGAAATAATTTTTAAATTTGATAAGATGAAAAAACACATAATGTGGATAAAAGGGTAATGATTAATAAATAATTACTGTCTCCAAGAGTTCAAAATGGGACTAACAATTTAATGAGCAATATAGTGAGAGAAGAAATTATACGTGAAATTTAGATATTATCCACCCAACTATGTTGTACAAGAACAAGAGTTATGTTGAGCAATTCAATTTATTATACATATACATATATATATATTAAACTACCAGAAGAAACTATGGAAAATAACTAGCATATCATTGTATATATCGCGACAAGCACACACAGAATAAACTGGGGGTGGTACTGAGGATCAAGTCCAGAGGCTTTGCACTGAACTGCTTCACCAGGCTTTTTTATTTTAAAATTGAAAAAATTTTTCATAACCATGGTCTCTAGTACTTTTAATTTCTTGGTCTAGAGCCATGTTTTTATCAAGGATCATTGCATTCTACTTTTAAAATTTCTTTAACATTTCTTTAAATTTGCTATGGATCTCATTAAGTAGCTACTTTGCCCAGACTAGCCTCGAACTTGCCGTCCTCCTGCCTCAGCGTCCCAGAATGCCGCGATTATAGGCATGTGACCCATGCCTTAGGAAGCAAATTTATTATCAGAAGCCATGCAAGCCAGAAGAGAATGGAATAACGTCTTGAAAGTGCTGCAAGGAAAACAAAAAACCTATAAACCTAGAATTCTATATATAGATAAAAGTTCTTAAAATATTAAGACAAATGGATGAATTTTATGGTATTTAAGCTCTACTTCAATAAAACTGCTTGTGATCATTAATTGTGGTATGTTGAGTTGAATAAGAACTGCCTAACAGATTAGTAAAACTCTTGGTGTGTCTATGGATGATTGGCAGAGAGGTTGCAAATTGAAGAGAGAAGACCTGTTTTTGTGTTCTTCCACCCATTTCCACAGGTAGCTCTTGTAAGCCTACCTAGCAAATCCTTTGTATAATCATATATAAATATATAATAATTATTAAATCTATTCTCCTAGTGAACCCTAATACAGTTTTATAAAAATTAAGAGTTTAGCCAGGCATGGTGGTGCATGCCTATAATCCCATTACTTAGAGAAGCTGAGGCAGGAGGATTGCAAGTTCAAACCCAGCCTGGGCAATTTAGTTACTTAGTGAAACCCATTGTCACTAGATTTGCACTTAAAGAAACATTAAAGGAAATTCTTAAGGTAGAAGGAAATGGTCAATGACGGAAATATGGATCTAGACAAGGAAATTAAAAGTACTGGAGACAGTGGCTATGAAAAGGTTTTTCATTTAAAAAAATCTTTAAAACACAATTGATGAGCCAGACATGGTGGTGCACACCTGTAATGCCAGTATGTGGGAGGCTGAGGCAGGAAGATTGCTGCAAATTCAAAGCCAGCCAGGGTTACAAAGTGAGTTCAAGACCAGTTTGAACCACATGGCAAGACTCTGTCTCAGAAGCAAATAACAAAGGATGAGGGGAGGTGAGGGGTTATTGTTCAGTGGGAGCAGTTTCATTCACACAGAATGAGGAAGTTCTAGGAACCTATTGTATAACAATGGGCTCATAGTTGATGTATTTGTATCTTACACTTGGAAATCATTAGAAGGTTGAATAGTATATGTTTAGCCACAATTAAAAAACATAATTGGTGTTTAAAGCAAAAAACAAATGATGTTTTGGAAGTTTAAATACATGTAGAAATAAAATACATGACAACTGTACTATGAAGATGAGATAGAAGACATGGAAATACATTGTTGTGAAGGTCTTACATAAGATGTGAAATAGAATAATATTATTTGGAAGTAATCAGAGATGGGTTAAATTTTATATTATAAACCCTAGATTAACCTCTAAATAAAACAATACAGCTAATAAGATAGTACAGATTAATAATTTTAAAAATAGTTAATCCAAAAGAAAATCAGAAAAGAGGGTAAGACAAATAAAGATGAGGGAAATAGAAAACAAATAGAAAGATGATCATTTTAATCATGTAAGACCAAGGAGGTAGCACAACTATAATACCAGCACTTGGGAGGCTGAGGCAGGAGGATTGCCTGCCTGGGCTATATAGTGAATACAAGGCCAGTCTGAACTATATAGCAAGACCCTGTCTCATTAAAAAAAAAAAAAAAAAAAAAAGAGCTGAGAGTTGAGGATGTAGCATAGCACTCACGTAGCATACACAAAGTCCTAGATTCAATCTCTAGTACTGCAGAAATTTAAGAGGCTGAGGCAGGAGAGCTGCAAGTTCAAGGCCTGAGTAACATTGTGAGATTCCTGTCACAGAAAGAAAGGGAGGGAAGGAAGGAAGGAAGGAAGGAAGGAAGGAAGGAAGGAAGGAAGGAAGGAAAGAGAAAGAAGGAAAAAGAAAAATATCAATAATTAATTACATTAAGTGTAAATAGTCAAAACACTTCAATTAGAGATTTTTACTTTAAAAAGATACAGGTAGATTAAAGGTAAGAGGATGAAAAGATATAGCATATAAACATTGATCAAAATAAAATGAAATGTCTACACTAGTATCTGACAAAGTAGACCTCAGAACAAGGACTATTACCAAGGATAAAGACTACATTTCATAAAGTAAAAAGTCAATTTAAAAAGAGAACAGACTAATTCTACATTCACATATATCTTATAAAAGAGATAAAAAGCAAAAACTGAGAGGAAAGAAAGAAAAAACAGACATATAATTTCAATTATAGTTATAGACATCAATATCCTCCCTTAATAACTGATAGAAGAGCTGGGAATGGTAGCGCATGCCTTTAATCCCAGCACTCGGGAGGCTGAGGTAGGAGGAGCTTTGTGAGTTTGAGGCCCACTTGGGCTACAACGCGAGCGCAAGGCCAGCCTGAGCTACATAGTGCAACCCTGCCTTAAAAAAACTAGGGCTGGGAGTTTGGCTCAGTGGCTTAAGCACTTGTCTAGCAGGGGTGAAGCTGTGAGTTTGATCCCCGGTGCCACAAAAAAAAAAAAAAAAAAAAAAAAAAAAAAAAAAAAAAAAAAAAAAAAAAAAAAAAAAAAAAAAAAAAAAAAAAAAAAAAAAAAAAAAAAACTAGAATAGAGATTAAAACAGCAAAGCAATATATAGAAAAAACTCAAATGTCTAAGAATTGAACAATGTAATTCTAAATAATCAAAGAATATCGCAAGATAAATTAGAAAAAGTTTTGCACTGAATTGAAGTGAAATAATGTATCAATATTTATAAGTATGTGGCTAAATTAGTGCTAAAAGCAGGTTTTTTGTTTGTTTTTACCTACATAGAGAGACCCTGTCTCAAATTTTTAAAAATTTAAGAAACATTCACTATTACATTTACCATGGAAATCTACAACCATTTTAGAAGAGCTAAAAGCTGCCACCCTATTTGTTCAAGCTGCTCCCCTCTTGTGACAGCAGCCTTTGTGGAGTGGTCATTCCTCTGAATTGGCCAGAGGAAGATGTTTTTTTCAGCACAGCCTCTTGTTTTAGTTAATATTCACAATGCAGAAGATAAATTATAGTGCAGAAATGCAAACGTCTCCACTTCTGTCTGACATTTGGGCTGCTAATTAGTTTCTGCTTATCGTTACAGTCCCTCTTCTTTGTTTTACTTGTGAATAAAATACATAAATGTAAATACATTTTTACATATCCAGATTTTCATTTCAATATTCAGAAGTAGATGCATAATTTCAGTGTCTGTCCTGAGCATGTGACCAGTGTTTAGATGCCATATTTTATACCCCATCATACTGCATTTTATTCCTAGAGCACTTCAGAAGCAAATCTGCTCAAAGAAGGTCCAGTTAAAAGTAAAACTTTTCAAAATAATAAGCATTTCATCTTCAATGCGAGGCACTTCCCTAGCTATAAGGATTATCTCTGCTACCCAGTGACCCTCTGATATATCCAAGCAGTATATGAAATTCATTATGGATGCTCTTGCCCTCTTTATAGTTGGAAAATAAAAACTGGACATACAGAGAGGTGACACTTTATTAAGGGTCTATACTGAAGTAAGATGGAGTTGGAATTTTATACCAGGTCTTTCTAACTCCACAGCCTGTACTTTTCCCCATCTGTATTCCAGGACTATGTCATGGCTTAATTTCCAAGCAAAATTTGACAATCCAAGCAAAATAATATGAACTAACCGGATATTAGGCTTTGCATTTTCTTTTTAAGTCATATTGATATATAATTTTTTCTCAGCTGACATTTTTACAAAGACAGTTTCCTCCTGTGACTTACCCTTTCCCTGTGAAACTGCTACTGTCTTTTGAATTTTCAAGGGTAACCTACTCCATTCTCTGATTTCCTCTAAAACCCAGGGACAGAGTTCCTGGCAGCTTACAGCTGAGAACATCATTTGACCATTCATCCTCCCTACATCCTGCCAAATGCAGTCTATTCTTACTTTGTTTCCATCAATGTTAAAACATCTGTGATTCCTTCCTCCCTGACATCTCTGGTGAAAATTTACCAAATAGCATAAATTACTCCTGTTTATTGATTCATTTGCTTCCAGAAAGAGGTCAAGTATTCTGTTGTACTTTAACATGTAGGTTTTGAATTAGCTGAAATTACACAATAGTGAAATCTGCTTATTAGCTGTTATTCTATTGTAAAAGAATCACAAGCTGCCAATGTTATGTTCTCTACAGTTCTCAAGTCATTTTATTCCTTTTTATGAATTCCAATTCTCCATTTTTATTCATTCGTCCTTATTTTCATTAGTAACTCTAACTAATTCTAGTCTTTTTAAGTCCTTGTCTTATTATCCAATATCTAGAGCATTCATGGGCCTGTTTGTATTGTCTATCTGTTCTCTTGATTACCAGTCACATTTTCCTGCCTTTTGGATGCCTAGTGACTGTTTATTGTATATCAGATATTGACTTCTGGTGTATAATAAAAAAATCTTGCAGAAGCAATAAAAACACTCATGGACACCTGTAAACAGAAGAGCTGTAGAGATTCTGTATGGGTACCTCCTGCCAGAGAAAGTTTCACCTTTCTTCTGTTAAATATATAGGATAAGGGACTGATCACCTCAATCTAATCAGCAATGAATGAAACAGCTGGGTTACAGTTCTAGTATGATTCAGTCCATTGCCACTCTATCTCTGTTTCCAGGTTGGGCCTTCCTGGGCTTTTGATTGAAATTCTACTTGTTCTCTGTCTTCCCAACTTGGTGGTGGCAGATTCAATTCTGCTCTTTGCATGTTCTGACACTGCAGTCTTTTTCCTACTTCCTCTTTACCCTCACAGCTTCCAACTAGTAAATACTTTGTAGAGAATACCAGCTTGTTTTTGCATCAGTACCCACTTTGCTAGGTGGAGTTAGGATCTTAGGCATCTCAGAGCTATGGGGGATTTCACCTTGTCTTTTGCAACCCTAAGTCCAGCTTCTCAGACTTCCACATCCAGTCTTAGGACTCAGGAAATATCCTATGGTGAAACCTAGTTGTTTTTGGAGACCCCCAACTTGTTCTACAACAGCCCCTATTTTAACTGTCAAAAAATTTTTTTTCTGGTTCCTTTCCCCTGCATGGATTAAGCTAAATACTCAGTTCACATATAGAATGGAGAGGTAAATATGCCCAGGAGAAAAAACATGCAGGAACTGTCAGCTCGACTCCTTCTGGTCATTGTTGTTTCTACAGCTCTCCAGTATCTTAAAAATATGGTTTTTATAAGTTTTTAACTTTTTCTAGTTATTACAACCAGAGCACAGTATTAGGGTGCTATGTCCCATGCAAATCAGAATCTCAGAACATGAGTTTGACCTGAGTAAAGAACTGAAAAAACAGCTTTCAATGTTCAGCAAAGATTTAAAAGATTGCCAAGGGTAGGTCTGCAGTCACAGTGCTAATATGATTAATGAAGAAAGGTATACACACCAGAATTTTAGCCACAACTTCAGAAGTAGTCCTTTTGGCAATAAAGACATGGCTTTGACTATGCCAATTCACATGATAGTATTTGGAGTAACTTAAAAGGTATATATAATATTTTCTGGATGGAACATATTGATGAAATGCATCAAATTTGGCCTCAGAACCACTTACAAACATATAGAAATCTAACTAAATTCCATTAAATCAATTAAATTGAATTTATTTAAAATACGAAATATACTAGAAAAGTTAAATGAAAAAATGAAAATATCAAATAAAAAACAAATCATGATCTTTGGGAAAGACATTAATTTTGCATATGTATCATTAACAGTTACTTGATTTGCACTATCACTTGCTATTAAAATGTTAATAAAAACTTATGCAAACAGCTGATTTAGTTTAACTGTTCCATTTTTAAATTTTAAAAAGTCTTAAAACATTCAAAATATTTTTATAAGAATTAGAAAATAGTTTTACTAAGCTAGGTATGGTGGCACGTGCCTGTAATCCCGTCGCTCAGGAGACTGAGGCAGAAGGATTACCTCAAGTTAGAGGCCTGTCCGAGCTACATAGTGACTCAAGGCTAGCTTGGACTCTGTAGGGAGACTCTATCTCAAAAAGACAAAAAAAAAAAAAAAAAAAAAAAAAAAAAAAAAAAAAAAAAAAAAAAAAAAAAAAAAAAAAAAAAAAAAAAAAAAAAAAAAAAAAAAAAAAAAAAAAAAAAAAAAAAAAAAAAAAAAAAAAAAAAAAAAAAGAGAGAGAGAGAGAGAGAAAAGAAAGAAACAAAGAAGAAAATAGTTTTAATAAATTGAAAAAAACTGCATGTGAAATATTCAATCCATGTCAGATTCCAATAAAACATAAGGCAGTTAGTACAAGAGGAAATGTTTGCATGACAATGGATAAAATTCACAAGCAAACAATCTCAAACTAATTTCCATAGAAACTTTTTTTTACTGTTGCAGATTGAAGTATACCATTTTTTGTTGTTGTTGTTGTTGTTGTTGTTGTTGCACCAGGAATTGAACTCTCAACCTCATGCCTGCCAGACAGGTGCATAAGCCACTGAGCCAAACTCCCAGCCCTAGTTTTTTGAGGCAGGGTTGCACTATGTAGCTCAGGCCGGCCTTGCACTTGAGTTGTAGCCCAAGCCGGCCTCGAACTCACAACACTCCTCCTACCTCAGCCTCCCAAGTGCTGGGATTAAAGGTGTGCAGCACCACGCCTGAAGTATTCTCTTATTAAAGAGATTTAAACAAAGTCATTTGCTATTTTTTTATATAATACCTTATTGGAAAATTTGATAAAAGAACTTTAAAAATATGTATAATATAAATATGCTTAAATAAATGTTTTTTTAAAAATCACATTATGCATAACAACATATACAATGAAATTAAAACATTTTATATTTTCTGTGATAATTTATCTCATGTAATCTAACTATGATACTTAAACATAATATGTAAAACTGAATTCAGTCATCTTTATTTTTTTCAGTCATCTTCAGTGATTTGCTGACTTTCACTCTGCAAGCCATAGCTTTTATACGTATTAGAAAAATACAACAGTCATTACAAAGATATTTATTAATGCAGGAAGTTGCAATGTATTTTATTTACAATGGGTTAGCTTAATTTATAACTTTTAAATATCTAGACATTAGCATGTGGGCCTCCATTTGAACTCTTGCCAAGGACCCCACAAATGCTAGGGACAAACATGAACCCAGCACCACAACCATTTCAGAACACGGCTGCCGCTCACTGGGAACTGGGGGTAAGGAAGCCTGATTTAATGACTCTAGTTCCTATTGGGGGTAGGAGGTTGGCAAGTACCACACGAATGTCAGGAAAGGGCGGTCTAGGGAGTGTCCTAGAATTAATTTTTCTGGAAAGGAGGCCATAGTCCCCAAAGAGGAAATATAGTCCAAGGAAGTGGCTTCAGGGTCAGGAAAGGACAGCTGAAGCTGCTGGTCTGCAGGACCCAGGCAGGGAAACAAGATCCCCTTCTTGGGGCCAGAAGAGAGGAAGATAGATGTCAGGGCCAAGAATTAGCCACTGGGAGAGTCCCACAGGGAGAAGCTTAAAAATAGGGAGAGGAATCAAGCTGGAATCTTAATAGGCTCCTTCCATGGAGGCCAAGGGAGCCCTTGGGTCCTGGGCTAGAGGTGAGGACGAGGAAGGAGCCGGCAGGTTACAGAGGATGCAGGGCTGGCAGAGAAGTCCAGGAAGACACGTGTAGAGCCAAAGACCTGGGCCAGCCCTGACCAAGTCCAAGAATCTAGACTGTGACTGGGGTGAGGGAGAGAGTAGGGTTAGGTAGAGAAAGGAAATTTCACTCTTTTCATAGTAGGAGCAGCTTCCCTGTACCATGCCTGAACCTCACAGCCACAGAGTGCCATCTAGGTGGGTTAGGGCCAAAGATTGGGCATTCCTGGCTCTGTAAAAGAGCCAAAGAGTCTGGGACATACTAAACACGGTTTGCAGATGAGTTTTCCCTGATTTCTGGAGAGAAGAGACATCCAGCATCAAGTCAAAGA